>JAPFRW010000288.1:0-89090 GCA_030778065.1 Akanthomyces uredinophilus
ATGTAAGTGTTAGAGTAGCAAAAAGCTGTCCTAAAAGGGGAAAGTTATGTGCAATTATTCAAAATTCGAGTGCTAAATTTCAGCCACCATGCTCTCGAGTCTAGTTATTTCCTAGCCTGAACGTGTGAGTCTCATTCTGGCTGCGAGATCGACCAAGCTAGCGCACTCAGGGCAAGGCTCAATTGAACATTTCAGGATTTTAGGTATGGATATTGGGCATCTGCCGCTCGTGCCTTCTGAGCTATTCTCAGCAGCCCGGCGCGCGGCGCAAACGTTGGCCGGCAAAATGCAGACACAGCCGCAGTTGTATTTTATTGACTGTTCGCCGCACATGGTGATGTTTCGTTAGCAATAAAATTTGCAAGAGAAGAATGGTGTAATGGAGACTATTGTCAAATATTACTTCTAGACTGGCATCGTGGGACAGTCAGGCGTTTAAATAACCACGCTGGGCATGGTTACCTAAAGCTGTGAATCACAAGATAATCCTCCTTTTGTCGTGATCTTCAAATGCCCACAGCGTCGGGGCGACTCCTTTGGTGTAATGTACACTGTTAATCGGCGTTTCGCTCTGTAATACATTACCTACTTGCTAGGCAACGCGCACCGAGGACGATTCAATTTTGCCGTCTCCTGTTCTTTCCAGTCTCAATTCCTTTTTATTCCGCGCTTGCATGCTCTTTGTGTCAACCCTTCCTTGCAGGAGGCTTTTCTTTGGTGTATCAATCTTTTAGTAGTTTCCTGTTTTGATTAGTCAATTCAATCATTTAAAAGTAAGTATTGCTGAGTACACACAATGTGCGTCTAAGTGCTGATTACTCTCCCGCATGACAAGCACCAGGGCTTGATTACCTGGGAGCACCAGTACTAGACCAATTTCAAACTTCTGGCGAGAGAGAGGGGGTATCGTTTACTGGAAGTTATTCTGCAAACTCTCAATTTTGTAATATTTTCTGCCTCGTTTCTCCCCATGTGCTTCATCTATAAAGCTTGGGGAACAATAGCCCCGGATTGTGAAGATGTAACTGTTCTCACTGTAATACTGCCCTATACAGTTCATCAAATATGAATCAGTGGAGTCTGCCCTTTCTGATCCAAAGTCATACTTAAAAGCTAGCCGCGCGTGTATCTCGGTCGAGCGTTACTGTGCGCATCATTTAGTTAGTGCCGCTTTCTGTTCGAGCGCTGCTACAACGAGAAACGAGTCAGGTCATTGAGCCTTTGGCTTGAAATTACCTTACTGGTACGCAGTAATCGCATACTTTGTGTGCGCAGACTTTTCCACCGTCATTGAAACAGCAAATCTGCTGTTCGTTCGGTCCTGTCCCGCAGTGGCAACAGCGCCAGCGCCATCTGTATCTACAGAAGAAGCAACGTTCTAAATGGCATGGTTGCCGAGACATCCCGTCTGGCTCTTTCCACGAAGTTTTCCCGCATACGATGCGTTGACCTGTGTAGTGGTTTATCCCGGACTCGTTGCAGTAGACTGTCTGCTGGATCGTGTCGACACCACAGCGGTGCCTCTGTATGACGAGTCTGCACATGGATAGGAATGAGTGATACAGAATCTTGCGGCTATTCAACAGGTACGGGGAAAACTGTCCGGAATCTATGCAGCAATATTTGTTTTAAGCCCTCGCTGAGCGTCTAGTGTTCCCGGCTCCGCGCCTCATAGCTCAGACGGTGGAAGCGGGAGTTGTGGTAGAGGCCGTGTTGACGTGCGAGATAAAATTCAAGATAATGAGGGGATGAAGAACGCGGCCTTAATATGCCTTGGTCAGTTTTCGCATTTTTTGCGTTATGGTGAAGCAGAAATCTGGCTTCGGGTTCGCAGGCGTATTAATCTGTCGCTTGTGTCACCGTGACTAGTCATACCTACAATCACCTGCTCTTTTATGAGCGACCCTTGTCCACCCGCAGCTATAGTGGCACAAATATGAAGAAAATCCCCAAAGTCTGGTCATTGTTGTAGATTATCGGAAGCGGGCTTGCAGATAAAGCGCCGCCGTCAGCCATCGGGCAGCAGCAAATGGGCCCGATCGTGTTACACCGCTGAAAGGCCACATTGGATGTATGGCCCAGGTTAACGGCAATTTGTGTATCAAGGAGACTACTGACTTCTCGATCTGGTCTGACCTCTCGATTTGCCAGAAAAGATGATATTGCAGTTCTTTTTGCATGTTACTGGCGTGGTTCGCTTGGTGCCATTGGCTTTAAAGTTGCCGGAGAGAGGGCTTTTTGATCGGTATGGAAAATCAATGTCTATAGTTTTCTGGTTACGGAGTCGACTCGCTGGCGTAGAAGTTACTCATCCGCAGAAGGTAACCTGCCGAAGGAAAAAATCACAGAAATGATAGTATTGTAAATTCAATAATGGAAGAAAAACTTGACAATGCGCGGACTCTACGGGCACACCGTAGATCGGACACAGCGGATTCAGAGACTAAATCTGGCACACTTTGAATAGGCAATTGAGCCAACGTGCTCGCATAGGCAGTCAGAAATTGCGAGCACGTTGTGGTCCTTCACGCCGTGAATCTGCTCTGCGTTTGGGTAAGAATGTTGACGAGGAAGAAGTCCAAAGCAATACGCTCGGGAGACTGACGAAAAATGCGAAAGCAGCAATACGGCCAACTGTCAACCTATCCATGCATAGCTTGGGGATGAACAGCTTGACGCTATGACTAAACAGAGACAAGGAAGTGTGGGAGAAGTGAGGGCCTCAAATTCGGCAACAAAGGCAGTCCTCATCAATAAAAAGGGTGAGGTAGGAGACGCCTCTATTGCGCATCATCTAATATTTCTGCCATTTACGAAAGTATGTACTTTCCAGTGGCAGGCAAGGCGATCTGTGGGGTAGCGCATATAGCCGGCTGGTCGTCACAGGAGCCGCTGACTCCCAATGGCAACTAATCACTAGCCGATCGGAGAACTGGGAATCTGCATCATTTGGTTAAATATATTCTTGATCGACCGAAGTTCTTACTTGAATCATGCCCCGTGCCTTAACGCTCGATGCAGGGGAAGGAGGCCGCCCAGGCAAGGTCTACTACCCGTAAGCCACATGGGTTTTTATGAGAATCAGCTTCTTCGAAGTACTAACGTTGCAACGCGGCAGTCTTCAAGTCAAACAGGTTCCCAAGCCTAAACCAGGCCCAAATGAAGTTCTCGTTCGAATCAAGGCAGCAGCCCTCAACCATCGGGATTTATGGGCACGCCGGCATTTGTATCCCGGGCTGTCTCTTGAAAACCCACTGCTGGCCGATGGTGCTGGCATCGTGATCGAGATTGGGTCAAAGGTCAAACGCACCGGATTGCTCAATCAAGCTGTCATTCTGACCCCTATGCGTGGGTGGGAGAGCGACCCCGTCGCCCCCGAGGATCCCCTTCGATTCGCAGTTATTGGCGCTACGCTTTTATGTGATGACGGAACGGGACAGGACTTTTTAGCCGTCCACGAGGATGAGGTTGAACTCGCACCCCGTCATTTGACTCCAGCTGAAGGTGCAGCACTTCCCCTTTGCGGTCTTACTGGCTGGCGGGCGCTCGTTTCCAAGGCTGGTGTTACAGGCCCTGGTAAGAATGTGCTGATTACAGGTATTGGCGGCGGCGTGGCGCTGCAGGCTCTGCAGTTCGCCGTGGCACTTGGTAGCAACGTATATGTCACCTCCGGAGACCAGAAGAAGATTGAACTAGCCATCGCGATGGGCGCGCGAGGAGGCGTCAGCTACAAGGAAAGCCGATGGGGCTCCGGCTTATTAGAAATGCTTCCCGATGACCACCCATATATAGACGCGGTCGTGGATGGCGCCGGCGGAAACATCATTGCGGAGGTGGCACCCATCATGCGACCTGGTGGTGTCATAGCGCAGTATGGCATGACGGTCGGCAACAAAATGGACTGGCAGATGCGAGCTGTGCTGGCTAACCTCGAGCTCAAAGGCTCGACCATGGGCTCAAGAAAAGAGTTCCGCGACATGGTTGCGTTTGTGGACAAGCACAAGATCAAGCCGATTGTCAGTAGAACTGTCCGAGGGTTGAGCGACCTGGAAGCTATCGAGACGTTGTTTGCCGACATGCAGACTGGGCGGCAATTTGGAAAATTGGTCATCGAAATAGATGACGAACCACAAGCGCAGTTGTAAAAGCTATCGTTTTCCGAAGGAGAGGCATCATCTCGAGTATGAGAACTGATTCTCTGGGTTCTCGTTTTATTAAAGCAGTGACTAGTTAGCAATAAGTTGATTGAACTACAGGTGAAGCGCTCGCAGCACTCATGGCGGAATCATTGCTCTTGTGTCTTTGCTGGCATGTCAAAGTCTCCTTCGAGAAGCTTAGTAAACCAACGCTGAAGTCGCGTGGAAGCAGGACCCTCGAATTGGCGCGTCATTTCTTCCAGTAGCACCGCGTCATGCGATTCTTTATATCCTGCCTCGGCAACAAGATTCAATTCGGGAGCAAGCTCCCTCAGCAGCTCTATCAATTTCGTACTGTGGTCTAGCAGCACCTCATGCTCACCATAAGTGATGTACATGTGTCGAACAATATCACTGATGCCGTGGTACCTGCTCGAATCTGCGTCCAGAGGAGTTCCCCACCAGTATTTGGTCTCCATTTCGGGGATTGGATTGTCGGTTCCGGAGACTTCATATTGCAGAGAATCCACTCGCGATCTCCCAGGGGACATGTCAACGCTAAGATACTTCTCAAATGACTGCTGGTGCGCGGCGCGAAATGTCAGGTATGGAGAGACTAGAAATGCAGCTGGAAGCTGCGCATCTAGTGTGAGAGGGGCGACTTGAGGATGGGGATGCAGGATATGCATCAATAGTTGCATCGTAAGATTGCCTCCGGCCGAGTCTCCACCAATTATTATGTCTCGGGCAGAGACCCCAGTGTCCAGGATGGCTTGAAGGCCCATCGATGCTTGCTTTAGGTGGCTGGGGTATTTGGCTTTCGGGGCAAGTGTGTACTCGAGAATTGCGCAAGCGACGTCGATTCCCGCCGCGGCACTCGGCTTGATATACAGATCCCAGCACCAGCGGAGATGGCCAGGCGCGAGCGGGACAAAGAAGCCACCGCCGTGCAAGAAGTATACAATTTTGGTTGCTTTTTGGCGGTTGCCGAGCCAAAGCAGGGCGGCTCCAGATTCATCGAGCGGTTCGATCTTTGGAGTAAAGGAGACGTCCAGGGTGCCGCTGGGGTGTTCCCTGGCCTTTTGACGGAGAAATCTTTGATAAGCCTCGCGGGTCGAAGGGACAACATGCTGTATCTGTCGCGGCGAAAGTGTCGCGAAGGCAGCTTGGATGAAGCCGCATGCTATAGTATTGCGAATATTCATGCGCCAAAGTATTGCCAGTATCGCAGCGCGTACAACATAAAATGTCATACGCAACGGCACTGCAACAGATATTAGCGTAGAAATTGGTGCCCGTCCTCGTAAATACTTACACACAGTAATGCCCTTTACTAGGAGGCTTACTCGCTCGTTAATGGTGAGCGCCATGTTGCTTGCGTATGATGATATTGGCTGAACAAAACAGGATAGGTATGAGTACCCATCAATGGGCTATTCGCAAACTATTCGTAAAACTGAACAGATAACTCAACACCACGGCCTATGGTCTGCATTTAGCAGCGAGAGGGGGTTAACGGATAGCCGGGTATGCCATCTGATCAAATAGCCGAAGCAGGCTACTTGCACCTCTGAAGAATTTTGACAGCTCTGGACTACTTGAAGCCTTAGTGTCGATCGGATGAGCAAAATCATAGATCGAATCAGACTACTTCGTAACAAATGTCTTCGTTTGTCCGGGGTCTGGCTCAGCACCAAAATGAATTATCCGGGGTACTGCGAGATCCAGTCTTAGCACGCCTCGATGTGGCACCTGCATGCATTCACATCAAGTCATATGTTTCCTGCTTGTTCAAACCTCTCCAAATTTGAGTGTTGCATAACTTACATAGTACAATTGTTTAAGACGACACTCAAATAACTTTAAACTTTCTCCGAAAAAACAGTGCAATAGTCGTACGAATTGAAGCATGGCTTGAAAGGAAACAAGCTTTTAGTCACAGGGGCCTACCCTAAGTAACGTCCACCCTACAATAGTGCAATAGTGCTGGGCATTATTACTTGTATACTTCGTGCTGGGGACCTATAAGCTTTCTTTTTTTTTGTTATTACGAGCATGCACTGCACGTCTGAGTGGTTACATCCACGACTGCTTCTAGTTGAATTACGGACAGCCCGTGACTCTGATGAAAACCACCGGCGTAATCAAAAGGCGGGAGAGTTCATGTCCACCAAGCTGGGTCGCAATATTCAGTAGCCTGTCTAGCGTCCTTGGCCACAACTATTGCCGCACAGCAGGTGCGTGGGACAGCAAACACGAATGGCTACAGTACAGTGCCGAGAGCCGTATGCTAGCGAGCCTATAAAGTGCCAGAGTCCCTGCATGCGTACGACTCCTGGGAGTTGCTCCATCAGTAAAGGTAGGCCGCCGCTCAGAAGCGACCCACGATCTGCGCCGACGGTGAATGGCCGAGCCAGATGGAGGTCCGTATTTCCAACTTTTTGACACTGGCAGATACCTTAAGGATAGATTTTGTTTCAAAAATGGCGCACGCAAACTTAACGGGTAGGGCTACGCCGTGCCTAAACTTTAGCACACGAAACAGCGATAGTGCAGCCACGCTTGCGGGGTGGTTACGTGCTTCCATGCTGCAATTCCGTCAGCGCCTTGCTGACCTTTCAACCTTACTGTCTACTCTTTTCAATCTCGTACAAAAATCGATTGCATATGATTATGCGGAAGGAACGAAAGCCGGCCTTCTGAATTGAACTTCAAAATGGGGGTTCTAATTGACTCGCGGCCTATTGCGGACGCGCACATTGACACAGAGGCCGGGATTGACGAAAATATTTCCATCCTGCCGCCGCTTTCTGCTTCGAAGGACCATGTACACCCAGAATCGACACAAGATATGGGATCTGCTGCACCGCAAGCGCAGAAGCAGACAGCGCCGCTGGAGCTTGTGGACAGGTATATTGACGAACCGCGCCCGCTCAAAGTCGCAGTCATCGGCGGGGGTCTCGCGGGTATTCTTGCAGGCGTTCTTTTACCTGCGAAGGTACCTGGAGTCCAATTAACTATCTACGAGAAAAATAAAGATTTTGTGAGCTGGCTCAGGTTTGCCTTCCATTGTCTTGAAGCTCATCCATCATACAGGGAGGAACATGGCTCGAGAACATTTATCCCGGTGTCCGCTGTGACATACCGTCTCATGTTTATCAATCGACTTTTGAGCCCAAAAAGGATTGGTCCGACGAGTTTGCACCTGGGCACGAAATTCGGGACTACTGGCAGTCTGTCGCTAAAAAGTACAATGTGTACCAGTATGCCAAATTTGAGCACTTGGTAGAAGGGGCGTCGTGGGATGCTGCTAGCGGAAAATGGCGCGTTACTGCGATAGGCATCATAGAGAACGATGCCAAGACGCTGGAATACGATTTTGTGCTGAACTGCATTGGTCGCTTCAACGATTGGAAGTTGCCAGCGTATCCTGGCATTGACAACTTCAAAGGAACCTTGAGGCACACCTCAAACTGGGACCCTGGGTTCGACCCGGCCGGCAAAAAAGTTGCCGTCATCGGAAATGGAGCCAGTGGAATTCAGGTTGTCGCTACTTTACAGAAGACTGTGGCTCGTTTGGATCACTACGCTAGAAACAAAACGTGGATCGCAACCTCTTGGGCAGGAGATGAGCGGACGGCTGGAGCCCAACCTATCGAGAAGGAGCTCCAGGATACCTTTCAGGATTCTACGACTTACACTACCTACAGGAAAACGGTCGAGGACAAGTACTGGCGCGGCTTTCCGGGAGTTCTTCGTGGTAATGCTAAAAACGCAAACCTCAAGTCCAACTTCGTCGAAGTTATGCGGAAGAGACTCTCCAAGAAGCCAAAAATGATTGAGCACTTGGTACCTGATTTCTCTCCAAATTGCCGGCGCCTCACGCCCGGTCCTGGCTATCTTGAAGCCATCACCGAGGATAACGTGGATTATATTCGCACACCAATTCGCAGGATTACCGCCACAGGAATCGAGACGGAGGACGGTGTCCACAGAGACGTTGATGCAATTTTCTGCGCCACTGGGTCCAAGACCGATTTGGTTCCTCGATTCCCGATCAAGGCCAATGGAAACACACTCGCCGATGTTTGGGCTCCAGAAGGACAAGAACCCTTCCCGTATACATATATGGGCATTGCCACACCAGGGTTCCCGAACATCTTGTTTGTTCATGGGCCATTCGGCACTGGCCCATCTGGCACCGTGCCCCAGAGCGTTGAGAGCCAGCTGGCGTACGTCGCGAAATTGCTGCGCAAGGTGTCTAGAGAAGGAATCAAGTCTGTTGATGCGGATTCCAAAGCAGCTGACGACTTCAACGAGTTTTCTGAAGCCTTCTTCAAGACGACCGTCTTTACGGACAACTGCAGCTCTTGGTACAACGGCGGCAAGCCAGGTGCTCGAGTCCATGGCATCTGGCCTGGCAGCGCTGCGCATCTCACCATTGTGCGACGTGACCCACGATGGGAGGACTGGAATTACGAGTATCTGGCCGGGTCGGGAAATCGGTTCCATTGGTACCTGGGCAATGGGTCTACAAGGCGAGAGACAGACCTTGACTCAGACATTACCTCGTACCTCCGAAACCCGGAAGAAGTCGATCTGAAAGATTTGCACGAAAGCTGGTGGAGTATCCCTTAGATGAGAACTTTAGAGTTTCAAAACATCAGATGAAAGACGCCGTATATTGGATCGGCAAACCGCTCAATGGCAGAGTGCTTGGCGGGTGCAGTGGGCGCGCTGAAGCCGGAAGTTATTGATATTTCGTACTTTTTGCCCATTTTTGTCTCTTGGTATCTCTTATCTGTCGTCGTAGCCGGTAACTTGGCTTTTTTTCCCAATTTTAATGCGCTGGGGTATGTTGCCTCACTTGCTTGAAATGGCGTGCTTGAGCGATGCCGCAGAGCGGAGGAGCTCATCTAACCAGCAGACAATAAAAGCAGCGAATTCCGCGGGTAGCCTGATATCCTGATGCGTACGTATAATCATTTTGCGGCTCAGCTTTGCTTGGTTGACATATAGTTGCAGCCTCAAGTCTTCATTCTATTCAAGTCTCTGTACCTCCCGTGCGCTTTGTCACGCTCTCGCGAAAATGGGGTCCGAGTCCATCTCTGGTATGTCAACAAATAAACTGAAAGCCGTACTGTAAAACGTCAATCTCTGACTCGAATATCAAAGTCAAATGGTATCGATCAACGTTTTATAATATCACGATTCTTGGCCTGTGCAACTTTGCCGCGCCCGGAATATGGGGTGCTATGAACTCCCTTGGTGCGGGAGGAGCACAAAAACCATATTTGGTTAACACGGCGAATGCGCTGACGTTCTCTCTCATGGTCGTTTCTTGTCTATTTTCCAGTGCCTTGGTCCGTTTGATTGGTATTAAGGGTGCTTTACTTTTTGGAACGTACGTACGCTTGGCGTTTGCCCATTGAAACAAGAATATAAGCTCTGACATGACAACGCAGCCTTGGTTATGCACCTTACGCCGCAGGCTTATACACCAACAATCGCTTCGGGACGGAATGGCTCACCATTCTGGGTGCTGCTTTGTGTGGTATTTCGGCTGGCGTATTCTGGATGGCAGAGGCAGCCATTGCAATTGCCTACCCCGAGCCCTGGAACAGAGGCAAGGCACTAGGATACTGGCTGACGTACCGTGTCAGTGGTCAGATTCTGGGCGGCGCCATCAATTTAGGCCTGAACTCGTCCCGCAATGAGGCTGGAAAAGTATCGCATACGGTGTACCTCGTCTTCATCGCTATTCAATGCCTTGCTCCCTTCGGCGCGCTCTTCTTGACGCCACCCGAAAAGGTACAGCGTCAAGATGGTAAGCCAGTAGAGCTGGGAATATTCAACAACCCTTGGTTCGAGATCAAAGCTACCATCAAGTTATTTTTCTCTCGCAAATTCCTGCTTCTGCTGCTGCTTATTGGCCAAGCCGTGTACGCCGAAGCCGTGTTTTTTACCTACCTCTCCTGTGAGTACACGGCATCTTATTCACAAAGATAAATTTCTAAAGAGATCGACTTCAGTGTGGTTTAGTGTTCGCTCGCGGGCTCTGGGCTCATTCCTGTCCGGTATCGTGGCTGCGATCGGTGGTAACGTCCTCGGAGTAAGCTTCTCGGTCAGAATAACACTGCCAAAGCTAGACTAACGATATTCTTTAACCAGTACTGGCTGGATAAAACGACTGTTCCGTTGAAGTTCAGAGCCAGATCCACATTCTGGACCATTTTGACCCTGCAAGGAGCGTGGTGGACTTGGGCGACAGTGTTAGCTACGCGATACCATCGCACGCAGCCCACGTACGACTGGACTAGCCCTGGTTTCGGCTCCGGCTTTGCCGTCTACATTTTCTTGCTGCTTGGATTTCAGTTGAACTACATGTTTCTGTGAGTCTTTGAACTTGAATGTTGCAACATATTTCTAACGCTCGACCGATAGGTACTTTATCATCCAAAATCTGGCCGACTCCGAGGAGCAGCTTATCCGCTATTCTGCGTTGCTGCGCGGAACTGAGTCTGCTTGGCAAGCCATCAGCTACGGCTTAGGGTCTATTAAAATTATGGCTCAAGTCGGCAGCATCTACTTGAACTTCAGTCTTTGGGCAGCTGCAATCATCCCAGCTTGGCTTGTTTTGCGCCATGTTGGTGTAGCAAAGCTTAGCAATGGTGAAGATTCGGAGCACAGCATAAGCGAAGCCAGCAATGGTAAAGTTGCTAGAGCCAAGACTACTGAATTGTGAGGTCATTTTAATTGCGATATATGGGCCATGGCTTCGATTTCTAGTCGAAGAGAATTTGGATTCCCGCAGAATTTGCGAGGTTGCTGCAGCGCAGGAACAAACGCTATAGTGCATGGGCACTGTATATCTTTATTAGCTAGGCCAAATTTCAATAGCCGACACATTTTAAGCATGACCTAGGCTCGTTATCAGCTTAGCTAGCAGTTTGATTTTAAGATCCGAAATCGGAACGTCTTGTCGACTGCACGAGATATGGCCCAGCAGCTTGCTTTTCGTAAGACACGGTCAGAATGGCGCCATCGCATATGCCGGTGCTCTCATCCGGCACGGCAGATCTGCAGTCAATTCTACCCCGCAACCGGATATAATTGGAAATATGAGTAAATGAATGGCCATGTTCCTGGTCGTTTCACGAGCGTCGCAATTGCGTCGCCACTATCACGTCATTGTGTTGGTGGTGCAGCGGAAGCTATCGCACTGAACACCAGACGGCCGCACCGGGTCTTTATATCACGACACAAGTATTTGACCTGCACACCTGCGAGTAGAATACGTCTTGAAGACTCACATTTCAAGGAATCCCCATTTTGACAACCTCGAGTATAACCGAAACCATGGCCGACGAAGCTCCTGCGACCGGGAAGAAGTCCCTCATTCTCAATGCTTTTGTGATGATGTGTAGGTATTTATTGCTAGGATGCATATTCAGATGTCTAATGACATTTTAGGTAGTGGCCATCAATCTCCAGGCTTATGGCGCCATCCAGATGACAGGTCGTGGAAATTTGACGAAACAGAGCATTGGGTTGAACTGGCCAAGCTACTTGAATCGGCCAAGTTTCATGGTATCTTCATCGCTGATGTGCTGGGTAAGTCTCTCTTGGTGAAAAAAAAAAAGGGCAGCGTTAATCGATTTAGGTGGTTACGATGTGTACACAAAGTCTTTGGAGCCAGCGATCGTATCGGGTGCGCAATGGCCAGTAACAGAACCCCTCGCAGTGGTTCCCGCCATGGCCGCAGCGACGAAAAGTATCGGCTTTGGGGTGACTATATCTACCACGTACGAGCAGCCATACCACTTGGCTAGAAGAATTTCTACTATTGATCACTTGACCAAAGGGCGGTAAGTGCGGTTCTCTCCACAGACGCTCGACCTCTCAACTAATTGGTTTTCTCAAGCCTGGGCTGGAACGTGCGTGAGATAGAAAGGCGCCTCCCTCTACCTCGGCTTACATTACAGTAGATTGTAACGAGTTATTTGGACTCTGCTGCCAAAAATATGGGGCGCAATGAGCAGTTGGATGTATGCTACCTATCCTGTCCTAGAAGGGTGAAGAATACTAATGATGGCAGCACGACGAGCGGTACGCCCAAGCGGAGGAGTACATGAAAGTCATGTACAAACTGTTCGAGGCATCTTGGCGTGATGATGCGGTGACTCTCGACCGCGAACGTGGTATTTATACCAACCCAGATCTAGTTCGCCAGATCAATCACAAGGGAAAGTACTACACTGTGCCTGGTCCACACATTGTCCATCCCAGTCCACAGCGAACACCACTGCTTTTGCAAGCTGGCGCGTCCAAGTCAGGGAAACTTTTTGCTGCCCAGCATGCGGAAGCAATATTTACTTCTGCTCACGCTCCCGAAGCGTGCAAGAAGAATATTGCTGAGATACGGCAAACTGCAAAGGACGTTTTCGGCAGAGACCCACGAAGCATCAAAGTGCTCGCTCTCGTCACTCCAATTCTGGGTAGAACTGAGGAGGAGGCGCTCGCCAAGTACAACGACTACAAAAAGTATGCTTCCCCAGATGGAGCGCTCTCGCTGTTTGGAGGCTGGACAGGCATGGATCTCAGTGCCTATGGCGATGACGAAGAGTTGCGCGAAGTTGAAAGCAACGCAGTGAGGTGAGCACCTGTCCTTACAACGGCAGTGAGTGTTTTGATATTCTTCGGCTAACAGTCCCAGGTCGACCGTTCAGGCTTACGCAAGGTTCTCGCCAGCAAACGCAAAATGGACAAAGCACACGGTCGCCGAGCATGTAAGCCTAGGCGGCAATGGACCACTGTTTGTTGGAACTCCCGCGCAAGTCGCGGACAGTCTCGAAACTTGGGTCCAGGAGGCCGATATTGACGGGTTTAATCTAGTGAGTCTTTTATTTCCATCACTACTTTCATCGGGTAGACTTGCCACTTTGATGCTGACTCGCTTTCCTAGGCATATGCATTATTCCCACAGACCTTTCAAGACATCATTGACTTACTGCTTCCTGAGCTGAGAAGGCGCGGCTTGTTTTGGGATGATTACGCAGTCCCAGGCGGAACATATCGCGAAAATTTTTACACTGAAGCTGGCCTGAAGCACACCAACCACGAACATGTGGCATCAAAGTATCATTGGAAGGCAGGGCAGACTGCAGCGCAAAGTACTTTCCCCGAATAGTGTTGCATTATAGTTCGAGCCTTTTCTGGCCCGTGTGGCCTCGCAACCCGAGTGAAATATAGGTTTCAACAAGCTTTATACAGCATGTTTTAGAACATACTGTACCCTATGCTAGCCTAGCATCGGTTTCCGACCAAGATAGCCGCAGTATCATGAGCATCCACATCAACGGAATAGCTGCTGAGGCAGCCCAAGTCCTTACCGGTCCAAACATCCGTGACATAGTATTTTCCGCTGTGCAGGCGCGGGATCTCGCTCCATGTGGCAGTCTTCTTTGCTTTTTCGTCTCTCACATTCATCATAAGCACAAGATGCCCATTCCTTGACGGCCCGGCCCAGAACTCGGCAGGGTTGGCAGGGTCGTAGGTCCACTGCGGGTTGACACCCCATTTGTAGGGCTGCGCTGGCTCGCCGTACTTGTCGTCCTGGTTGAACGCCAGAAGATGCTTGTTCTTGAGGATATCGACGTCGTCCTGCGTCATGTTCTTGACGTTGGAGCCAATGAATAGGGGCGACTTCATAGCAGCCCAAAGCGCAAAATGGGTGCGCGTCTCAGCGGGCGAAATTCCATTTCCGACTTCGAGCATGTCCGCATCGTTGTGTCCGTAAAAGTTTGTCGTGTGCATCTTGAACGAATTTTGGTTGATGATGGACTTGATGCTGGCCCAGGTATTGGTAATGTCTCCGCTCATTCTCCAACTGGCAGCCAGCTCCTTGCCCCAGGAGAATACGTCTGCGGTACCCCAGATGCACATGTTGTAGACAATCTCGCGCTTCTGTTTGGCAAGAGCAGCGCTCATGCGGGAGAATCGCTCGTGTGATTTAGACTTGCGCCAGTCGTAGCCGGAGGGTGCGAGGCGAGGCTCATCCTTGGAGTTGCAAGTTCCGTTGTTGCCAACATGAGTCGACATCGAGTCGCAGGCGACGTATTGATCCTGCCAGTTGGAAGGAGCATTGCAGTTGTCATACTTTAGATAATCAATTCCCCACGATGCCCAGTCGGCAGCATCGATATCCTCGTGCTCCAAGCTGGCGGGGTATCCGGCGCATGTGAGTGTTCCCGCGCCTGCATATTGTTAAACTTGGTCACGGTAAAGTAAATCGTATCGTATCGTATGACTTACTACTGTATATTCCGATCTTCAGCTTCATGTCGTGAATCTTTTTAGCCAGTCCATCGATGCCGTCAGGGAACTTGGTCTTGTCGACGGCGATGTGTCCATCAACTCTACCGCTCTTGACGGCCCAGCAGTCGTCGACTGTTGTAATTCTATTAGGAGCTGACAATCACTTTGTATGCCATGGAAACCTACTGTTGACGTAGCCATAGCCGGCGTCACGAAGACCGCGGTCCACAATGGCTTGAGCGGCCTCGAGAAACTGCTCAGCATTAATGTCGCAGTGGTACGCGTTCCACGAGTTCCAACCGAGTGTAGGCAATTTGCTCTGGAGAGTTGTTTAGCGGCGGGGACCAACGGAACCATCAAGATTGGCATACAGCCTGGCCCTTGCCCATCACATGAGCATGCCCAAGGGAGGCAGCAGTGAGCACAGTCGCTGCAAGGGGTCCGGCCCACGACCGAGATTGTATTGAGTAAAGTTTCATGGTGGCTAGTTGCAAGATGTGTTTGTTGAGATGCCTGCTTGTTTGTCTACCTCCGGCTATGAGCGAGGCAGCATCGTGGCTTTTATAGTTGGATCGATGTGGGAGACGGCGCGTCACTACGGCCTAATTGCACCGAGCATAAAACAATGTCAAGCTTTCATGTATACTGGGTAGAATGGGTAAGTTCTGTATGCCTACCAGGTACCGCCTAGGTTCAGCGCCTCCAGGCAAGGGTGGTGGCAGGGGCCGAAAAAGATACATTCAAATCTGGGATCCCTGTTGGGTAGGGATTAGTAGCGCCAGAAAGAACCTCACAGGGATACAAAACTTTCGCCCGACACTTCGTATGGATCGTCCTCTGGGGTAATAATGGGGTAATGAGCTTAACTAGACAGATATTTCTTTTCTGTACTATCTTCAGTTGTACCGACGGGGGCAGTCTTGATCGACAAACCCCGCGCGAGTAGCGTCACATCGCCAAGGCGGGGAAGCATCGAGGAGCGGCTTCAATTGGCCAAGAACTTGGGACGATGCATGACAGCCCAATAGTCAGCGAACGATAATGTCATGTATCGTCGGTTCGGCACTGAAAAGACCGATTTATTGCTGTTCCTTGATTTGTGCCTTTGTCCCCATCGACCAGCCGCCTGTCATGGTTGATCAGCTAAGTCGCTGAGACCTGATGACTGGATGCCGATGTGACGTTTCATTTGATCAAAAACTAGATACGAAGAGTTGGCCAAGATGACATAAAGGGATTGAATTAGCACGAAAATAAGTGGAATGTTGCTTGCCCCTGGGCTTTAGTTCAAGGAAGCTGAAATAATGTCAAAGTTGAACACTACCAAAGTCCCAACAGCTCGTAAGATCAGCAAAAAAATGGGCAGCTCAACCCGACGGGACTTTAGGGGTTTGATGCTTTCAACGTTCATATTATTCAAGGTTATGGGTATATCGCGTCCCGTCTCTTCCGCCTGACCCGATTGAATTCCTAGCGCCGAGTGCCCTCGTGCTCCGACGTCACCAGCCCGTCGTGGGACTTGGTTAAATTTGACTGCCAGTCACTGCCTTTTGTGTGCTCCACATCGGCCAACTCGTTCCCATGGCTTTCCAATGATGTTTCTGAGCGGAGAACATTTGCACCACGCGATCCATGCGCGTAAGAGACACTCTGTCCTGATGCCGTCGTGTTCCCCAGCAACTTCGGAAACAGGCGCAAAAGCAGCAGTCGCAGCGAGGGAAGACAGGTGCAAATCATTCCAATGTTGACCTCGATTGTTGACCAGTAGGCAATCTCCCATTGATCCCACGTTGGGTTGTTAGAGTTTGCGAACCCGACCAAAGATCGAAGTCGGAGGATAGAAACAACCGTCACGCTACACCAAGCAATTAGAGTCAAGATCGAGCCATACTCTTTGGAGCTTTACTTACAAGGTACCGGTCAGAAACATGATGACGACGCCAACCTTCTTTCTCCAATGCAGTTGGAGCTTCGTAATCTGGCTCAAGGGAATGGCAATCATCAGGATGTCGATCAAAACACTGATGGTGGCGTTCGACCAGCCCATGGCATTGATGTTGATGCAATGGCCCGCTCCGGGGTTCTCCCCGTACTGCGTCCACCAGTAGTGAATTGGCGTGCATTGGAAAATTGCCGCCGTGACGAAGACGACGCCGAAAAGGACATTGAGAATGCAGATTCCCCATAGCAGACGTCGGATGCCCGCACCGGGGAACACGCACAGATAAAATGCCGACAGACTCAGCTTGAGCATAGACAGCTCCGCCAGGTACAAGACTTCCATAATGTACAGCCACATGACAAACGTGGTCAGCTCGCCGACGGACATGGTCCACACATCTCTGCCCAGGCCGTGGTCCGCGAGGCCCTTGACGTTGAGGACGGTGCCGGAGATGCGGAGCACGACGGTCAAGAGGATAATCTTGTCGTCGGGGCCAAGTGAGCGTCTCGAGCTCCAGAACTGCTTGAAGGCGACGCGTACGAGCACAAGAGCGATGGCGAGGACACCAAGAATCATGGACATTATGTAGTACTGATTGGTTTTATCGCGGACGGGGGCGCCGCAAGCCGTCTGTGTCATATTCTTGGTGTGGAGGGAGTCTGAAAGGGTGCATGACTTGGAAATGCACGCAGTTGCATTTTTTTGCAAAGTGTCGTCGTGACAAATGCACTGCATGTCTGTCGAAGAGCATTTCGAGGCGGAGATCGCGGTCAGAAGACACGGCAACTAAGAGCACGAGTCAAACCTCGGTTAGCACATGAAGTCTTTGGTGTTGAAGCTGGTTGGGAGGGGCATTTGTGAGAACCTACTGCGCAAGAAGGAACCGTCGACAATTGCTGCATCGGATCTTCCGCCCGTGGCTGTCGCGACGCCGCCACGCAGAGCTGCGTGCCGCATGCCAGCAAAAGGCCCCAGTATTGAACGAGCATTGTTGAGCGCCGTAGGTGATTGTTTGAATTGGCTTCCTGAAAGAGAGCGTAATCACATTTCCGGCCGCCGTGGTTTGTGGAGAGCACTCTTCGGAAAAGATGGGAGCGTGGGGGGGCCGAGGGCACGCGACGCCCTTCTTATTAAGATGCAAGATCGAAGAAGGGCTTTAAGAAAATGCCGCGTGGAAGCGAGAGGGTAGACTTTTCTCCCACCTCCCCTTTCCCACTGATCAGGATCGGTCTACCCACAGGGGCGGTACCGCGAGTCGGAGCATTTTCGAAGGAGGGGGGCGGAGAAGTCAGTGCTCTCTCTCTTCAGTCGGAGCCGACGACGATCCTTCCCTCACAACTTGGCAGTCTTCACATGCCGCACTTAATTTGCCGCGATATAGTCTGCCACCAGTGGCGTTCGGCAATTCGTTCTTGACTCCTCGCAACCTCTCTACTTGTCTATACCTGTGTCACCTCCGAGAAGAAGCACAGTTGAATACATGTAAGACTAGCTGCGAATATTCTGCACGTCTTTCCGTGCCTGCAGAATACAGAATTTGACACATGAGTCCCACCGTTGCGGACCGCGGTGATCTATATCAGACTAACGGCCAACTAAACTAGTGGCGGCCCTGCGGCCCCGCGGGACACCGTTTTGCCTCGCACAGGCCCTGGGCTGAACAAGGCCAGTTTCACCTGACTCGAGCTAAAATTTGGACAAGAGTGTGGGGAGTGACATTTCCAGAGGATTAAGAATTGTCGTTGGCAAGCCACGGCGCCTTTGGCTTCTGCGCTCAGACTCTTGACCAGACGAGACATGGGAACATTTAGTCCGCAATAGCATGAGTGTGGACCCGAGTTGCCGAGCCGTCTTCGTCTTTTCTTTCCTTTGACATATCGACGGGGCTTGTTAAGAGCATGGGTGGCGAGAGTGGGAAGTGCATATGTATGGTGGGCCACGGGCGCCACTTCCAAGGGCCAAATTTTCAGGGGTAGAGTTCAGATATTTCTTTACAAGCCTGCGGCCGGTTCCGATGCTTGTATTTATGGGTGTTCCGCCAGAGTTCCGGCACGGTTGTGGGGGAGAGCACGGATGAGACTGCCTTTTTTCGTCTTCAGCGCCGACACTTGCAGCAGACAAATAAATGGCATCTTCGACCCCCAAAGGAAAAATCTCTGCATAAAGCCACTGCATTGTTCGTCTTGAAATTAGAAATATCTCAATGAATCAAAATTGAAACATTTATAACGCTAAAGACCCCCAAAGTTGTCACGAGGAGCCGTTCGCGGTGTCCTCGCAGCCAAGAAGTTGAGCCGGTCCTAGCGGCTGTGGGGGAAATTGCAACACCAGTTCGTATATTAAAATTTATCAATCTATGATTTCTACTGAGATGATCTCCCCCTTTAACACGATGCCTTTCTCTCTCGCACCCTGCGACGAATTGCCGACTCGAGCCGACTCCAAGATCACCAACGCTCGGGCACATGTGTGCAGGTTGCATTCCCAGGACAAGGCTTCAGACATTGGCGCCACCATCATCTATTTGTTAATATACACTGCATCGTGCATTTTGTGACTATGTGCCAGGGGTGCGCCGCTTAGGAACAACTACTCGGAGCATATTAGGACGATTTCTCAATCGCGCCCATGTGCCCAAGGACAGCGAATTCTTGCTGTGCATCGTTTGGCGGAGCCCTGCCACGGTACCCTGTCGACAAGAAGTCAAGGACATCGTCTTGGCAGACTACGATCCTAGCAATGATTTCTCCCAGCGATCCCCTAGCGCCAAGAAAACGTATGAAGGCAAAGTTGCGCTGATTCATAGCACAGCAGCACAAAGGATTCTGGCAGCCCAGACAAATCCAAATACTTTAATGACTCAACACTGATAATCGAAACACTTGCTCGATTTGGTTTCCGATGATAGCGAAAAATGGTATTCTACCTATGATTCGCCCTCAACTGCCGCAGGTTCAGCACATCTTTAGGCCAAAATGGCGGCGGTTTCCTCCCGCCAAGTGTTTATTAGGAAATTCTGAATCAACGCGAGATTGGTTCGTCTACAAATGACAACGCCTTTCGGCAAATACTCCAATACTGACTCACCGGAAGGCAAGGAGGCTCGTTGAGACAATCTGAAAATTTCTCCAATTGCGCGTGGCGCGCCACGACTGATTCGTGTACCATGGCAAAGCTTTCCTGTTTCCCACAATTATAATCAAACTCAACTGGAACCTTGCCCGATGTTCTTTTTCTCACAGTTAGGGCGGGAAGCTACTAAGCAATTTACGTAGTTAAGGTTGCCTGCTGGGAGGTCATAGCAAGTCGATGCACATATTCTGCCCAGGCAGGAAAGCAATTCTACTGACCCGCCGAATAAAGTGCCAAGGTGCGACTTTTCACTCCTTACGACGCCGCGGAAGAAACTCTCCAGAACGTTGTACATCAGGTCCCTCCATCTTGTTGCGTGGACGGAGCTTCCACAGAGCAACTTTCTCTCGCCATCATCACTCATCGCATCATCACTCATCGCCGGTGCATGACAGCATCGCGCCACCCCCCATGAGAGTTTGCGAGGACTCGAACCTAATAAAAGAGCTAGCATTGTGCAGCGTGTTCTTGCAATTAGTAGTGATACTCTATATCGAGGGCCCGCCAGTGAGTATCAGTAGCCAGTTTCTCTGGTCGCAAACCCGAGGTGCACTGCAGTGCCGCTTCTGGTCGGGCTGTCTCTCGTCATGCCGGAGCTATGTGCTACCGACAGTCTTCTTTGCATCTGCCCACGGTACCATTGTAGCGATGTATCCTTTGTGGGACCACGCAGAGACCAATCTTCGATTGGCGACATCGGTCGCCACCATAAGCACCAGTAAGTGGAGGTGCAAACGTCAACGGCCAGACTGCTTCTCTTGGCAGGCGCTTTCACCAAGCACGATAGTTGCACATTTTCATCTTTCGCTGATTTCTTGAGACCGGATTTCCTACTGGCATTGTTGGCTAAGCAATTTGGATTATAGCAGCTTCGATGCGAATCTTGCACTGCCAGTGAGGCTGGTCAGCTGCATCAACGCCTGGCTCGTTGAGCATCGACTCTGGGCTGTCGCTTGATGGCCACTACTGCAGAAGAGCATCGCGGATGACGGTTCTGACGGCACCCTTTTTCTATCGCCTAGTTAAATATTTCCACCAATAGGGCAACGCTACAATCAAACGTGAGGCCACACCCCTTCGATGAAGCTGTTAAAAAAGGCCCGCCTGTCAGCGTAGCATCTGGAGGTGGATTCGTAGCGCCCGATGTAGTGCGCAAGATGGGGCAAGGATGGCAGGCCAGCGCCGATTTCCTGTGCGGGTGGTCTTTACATTGATGGAACATATATGGGCATGATGCAAGATGGAGATCAAATACATCGTAATCAGTTGGCGTGGAGTGCGGTCAAGCTGGTGCCCATGACCAGTGGCGAAGGAGTTGTACTTTCCGAGTCTAAAGCATAAATAGACGCGACCTCCCCCGACTTTGCAAACATCTTGTGCTCGTCAGCCAGATTCTTTTCACGAAAATCTTAATTGCCAAGAGTCAAAATGAGATCTACAGCTGTCGTCGCCGTTACTCTGGCTGGCTTCGCCTCTGCCTGCTCCACGCCTGGCAACTACATCGTCACATTTTATGGCTACCCCGACAACGACCCTCCCGGTCCTGCAACTGCCTACGACTGCGGCCGCGGGAGCCGCGCTGGCGGTATGTACTTGGTAAAAGATTGCTGGCACAAATCTTCTGAGTGCTGACACCCTTCCTCAGGCAAGGGTACCTACGACGACCCCGTCACCATTGCCACCGCTCCCGGTGAGCTGAACCAGTGCGAGATTGTCTATCTGCCCTTTCTCACCAAGTACGGTCGCGTTGAGGACTACTGCGCCCAGTGCGGTAAGCTGAATTCTACATTTCTGGCAGTCAGTTTTGGACTCTTGGAAGCAAAAGGCTAACGACATGCGCGTCGTAGACTCCGACTGGAGGAACGGCCAGCCTCACATTGACATTTGGACTGGTTCCTCCAGCCAGAACGGCGGTCAGGCCCAGATTGACTGCGAGAACCGTCTCACGCCCGGCGGCCGCTACTCGATTGTCCGCGATCCTCCCAAGAACTATGGCGTCAATGGTGAGTTTCTGCGTCATCGGCGAGCGGGTGGTGACGCGAACTTGTATCTGCTAACATCAACTTTAGCTGCTCCTCTGTTCTCTCCCCCCAATACCTGCAACACCAACAACGTCTATCCCAACAACCCCGCTCACTGCTGAGCGGCCTCGAGTACATAGTAGACCAGTCTCATCATCATTTAGTACAACACACAATACATGCAGTTCTTTTTGCGTATGGTGAGCCGAGAAAAGTTCGTCGGCCACATTCTTTTGTAAAGGTGGTAACTATTGCCTTGTGACTATTGTCTTTGGAACAAGTACAGCTCTACAGACTCATCTTCATTACTCAAGACGGGCAATTTTAATACCTGGCTGCACTCCACCGACCACTTGTTGTCCGTCATCTGGTCAAAGAAAGCTCGCTCCGATGCATGCCGCGGCTTTGTAGCTAAGAAGACTTTTGTCCCCGCTGCACCGCCCTCACTGTTCTTACTTAAACTCTCAATGGCACCCAGAGTCTCCACGAGTGCTGGCAGCATGTCGACGTTGTAAGTACAGTCACTTATGATGACGAGGTCCCAGCAGCGAGACGCAACTTCGGGGCCAAAAGTTCCTCTCCTCCCATCTTCCCAATCGAGGTTTTCGTACAGCAGCGACAGCCCGCGGTTTGATTGGCCAGTAGCTATTCGCCGCATATTCGACCTTGCTCTCTCCTCGGCCTCGCCCAGATCCGTCATCATGACTGTGCACCTCTCCAGTCCCTCCTTTCGCAACTCGGGAAATACCGTGGCGAGTCCGATGCCCAGTATCCCGACACCGCATCCAAGTTCAAGAATATTTAATGTGGTTTGCGAGGAGAAGATGGTCTTCATGGCTTGGGGGAGTGGCTGCTGGCTGCATTCGAGGTCAGGACACAAGTAAGCACCTGCGATAGAGCACATTGCCAGCACGCCAGCGTCCCATACGTGCCGGGCTATGCTTTCGCCGATTTCTTCTTCAATTTCGACAAGACAATTGCCAGAGTCGGCGTCGTCTAGCAAAATTCTTCGCGTCGCCACATCTACACCTTCGTCCGAGTTACTCAATGCGGCCCAAACGGGCATGATCTGGCCATGACTTTCGGCTGTTTCCGAAATTGACATGATGTTTTGCGCACCATCTGCGGATATTGTTTTGTTGGTTGAGATGCAGATGTTGACCTTGATACCACATGCCAGGGCAGAATGCAACTGTCTGGGAATCGCAATCTTGGGTTTAGCGACTCGCATACCAGATTGCCACAGCACCTGACCTTTTTTTGTCAATTTGAAAATGGTGCAGTTTGATGAATTTTGAACTTCTGCTGTTATTTGCAGATCAATCGGATCTTCGGGGTGAAGAAATGAGTCTCCGAGGTCAGTTGTGACGGTGAAAAGCAGTTCTAATTGGAGCTCAGCGCGCCGAGCGACCTTCGGCGGCCGGAGAAAGCGAATGTAGTGCATTTCTTCTGTGTCAAGAGCTAGAACCTTGACCTATCGAGCAGCGCTGGTTGGCATTATTAATGTGTGATTGCAGAACCATCATTGTCATTTTTCTTTACGCGCTGCAGCTGGCTGAAGATGGTGAGGTTTTCTCGTCCGCGGCTTAGTCATCCCAAGCAAGGAGGTATTGAGAACAAAGATCTCGAGATGTTGAATTCTCAGTTTTTTTCTGGAGAGTAGCAGTTCGTTTGGGCTAGTATACTCAGGTACTCCGGACTGCGTTTTGTGTTCATATTTTTGCGCCGCCAATCTACGTTATCAGCACCTCGGAAGCCGCCGCGGACACAGCCACATGGCGGTGATCGCCGTGTTACAGTTCGTGATAAGAGCGCGATATTCCCAACTCTATACAAACTCTATACCAACCTCACACTTGCATTGATAAACAATCACTAAAAATGAGCCCTAGAACCAAAGATCTTTTGTCCACCCTTCTTCGCACCATTGAAGATGGCATCATCCCAATGACACGGGAGGGCGTGGCTTCAGGCTCCAAGGTTTTTGGGGCCGCTATCCTTGCCCGCCAGGACCTAAAGCCGCTCACCGTCGTGACAAACAATGAACGAGTCTCGCCTCTTCTCCACGGCGAAATCAATTGCATCCAGGAGTTCTTCACCAAGACCTTTCCAGACCCGGCCACCCGCCCCGACCCGCAGACGGACTGCATCTTCCTTGCCACGCATGAGCCCTGCAGCCTGTGCCTCAGCGGCATCGCATGGTCAGGCTTTCGAGAATTCTACTACCTGTTCACCTACGAAGACAGCAGGGACTTGTTTGCCATTCCGTACGACATTGACATTTTGCAGCAAGTCTTTCGCGTTCCTGGCACGGAATCGGAGGAGCAGGTAGAGAGACGGGCGCTCTATAACCGGGAGAACAAGTTTTTTACAGGCCGGTCGCTCATGGACTTGGTCGAGAAGCTGGAGACAAAGAGTGAGCAGGATCATTGGGTCGCTGAGATTGAACGCGTCAAGGGATTGTACAACGCTTTGAGCGAGACGTATCAGGAGGGCAAGAAGTCGGGAGCGCAGACATCGAGCACCTGGAAATAGCGTGGGCCATAATCGGATAGAATACCATTACCTCTTGCATTATTGGTACATGCGTTAGATCTGCAGTTTGCAGACCTTGCTTCCAGAGAGAGGGCCTGCCTGCAGTGGCGATATTTGAGTGGTAGGGAACACGATAGGAATGAAGGATTGCGCAAACTCCAAAAAGGCGGGAAATGTCTGGCACGATGGGCAAGAAGTGACAGTACTTTTGGGCCATGTCCGAATTTTTATGCCAGGCGCGTTCGGAACGTGATACACGATTGCGCGTTGAGCAGTTGCCTGACATGCCTCGATCACATTCCTCTGCCGGGCGGGTTTGTACGTTGGCGATATCTGCTTGTCGCAAGTCTTCCAGCGGCATTTCAGAACCAAGTCTTAACCTCGGTCCAGAATATGGTAGCTTCGCCGCAGAAATGCAGTGTTCCTTTTTTTTTTTCTCTCTCTGCTCTGTTCTCCGCTCATAGGCACCTGCTTCGACGATAGGCGAGAACGGCAGCCATGATGCGACTCGGAAAAGTGTTGTAATCTCTCCGCGGACGCGGACCGAGAAATCATGAAGAAAGGTGTGAGATTCCCAACTACGTTGAGAATAATGCAGATGAATACGAGATTGCCGTGAGTTAAAGTCCTGAATCATCAAATGATGCCAAGCTATCAAAGCAAGTAGTTCAAGACACTACACACAGAAATGATACTACGACCGTGCTGCGCATAGATCACACGTTTGGAGCTGGGCGAAGTGCCCGCTGCCTATTTTGCAGACATGATTTGTCGTTTGGTGAGGGGTCAAGGCTATGTTAGCAGCCACTTTGCACCGGTGAAAAAGGCTGTCTATTAATTGCTCGCTTCGCAGGGGATAAACTCAGAATGAACTGCGATCTACAACTTACGCAGCTTGGCTGTGAGAGTCGGGTAACTGTTTGGTAGAGCAATTATACATTTCTGACTAGACGAAAGGCCATTGGTTGCACAGATAAGGAAACATTGTCTTGTCCAAAAAGAAGAAAAAATTTGGAACCCATATACATGTTGGTTTTTGCCAAATGCGACTTACAAGAGAGCAAGAGCCATGTTTCTACGAGGAGACGCTTAACATCATTTCCGTCATATTCGATGATGATATTGTACTCACTCTCGGATTCGGGTTGCTACGAGGGTTGCATTGGTCTTGCGACGGACACTGGGCGACTCCACAGGTGCCGTCATCCTACTGGGTGAGTTGGTGTGGCTTGCATGCGTTCATGACTTTTTAATCCTGGTACATTGTTCACGCCTCTCTCCAAGCACGATTGCCGGGCGACTTTTATCCTTGTACTAGCCCTACCATGAGCCCAACGTCAATTCTGCTCGACGACACAAGCTGTGGATGTCTTTTCCGAAAATCCAGACGAATCCTCCCCTCGTTTTGGCGCTCTTGCTATAGCAGCTGCAGTTCAGACATCACCGCGTGCGATAATAATAAGCGGATGGCTTGCTGCATGGCTGACTGTAGAAAAAAAAGCCACCTGCAAACGCCCAGCGCGTGCCCACTGGTTCGGCAGAACTACTAACTAGTGGGCAAGCCCCAACTGAGCCGGCCTCTGTGGAAGCATTACTAAAACGGCATGGCTTCGAGTTTTATCAAAGAGGTAGTCGTCATTCTTTTTTGCTCGAAAAGCAAGTTTTGGGTGCAGGGGTGTGTGTGTATGGTAATCCTTCTCAAAAAGTACCTCAATGTACAAGTTCTGTTTGAAGAACAAGAAAATAGTAGGGCAGGCTCGTTTCCACAAGAGAACAACCCATATCGTTGTCTAGATTGCGGCTGGAAAGCTCAGAGCAACCTGGTGAGCTGAATGATTCGTCGTGACAGCAGCCGTTGGCGCCGAATGTAACTGTGACGTGCATCACAAGGCATGCATCACAGCGCCGCACACCACATGTAGTCTGCGACATGCAGCGCAGGCAGTTCAATATTGATGGAAAAATAAGACTGACTGACTAGCTAGCTAGTTGGTTCGGGCTTGTCCGGCGGGTGGGCAGGAAAAGGCAGAGCATGTCTTGCAGAAAGTGATCTCGCGTCCCAAGCATTTCATGCCCGTCTCGTCGTATGGCATGGCAGCCCAACCGGGCACGCGTGCGAGCCTTGCACTGTAGCTTATACCATCTCTTTTCACAGTTGCGCCTTGTGGTGCAGCATTTTACTCAGACATGGCCATCTTGGAACAACTGCACTCATTCTCAAAGAGCCAACTACAGCAGACCCTTGATCGAGTCATGATGCACGTCAGCGTGAGGAGAAACGCTACTTGCAGGGCTCGGTGCGGAGTTTCGGCCGGCCGGCGGCGTGCTCTGTCCGGGCAGGCGTTTCCCCTCAACTTGATCATCCGTTGGACCTGAGAAAGGTCATGCAGGTGATGGCCAGCCACGCAGCCACCTGGCGGATGTTACAGTAGCACCCAAATGGGTCTAGGCGGTGCTGTGTTGCCTTTCCCTGGCCGTTATTTCCCCTCACGAGAAAGAGGGGAAGGGCAGGTACTCCCGCACCAACCGTAACCGTTTCCCTTTCGCATTACTGAGCAAGTCATCAACAAGAACATTCGCGCTCAAGTCAAGATAAAACCAAGTGGTAAAAGGTAAACCATACTCGTGGGACTTTTTAGTCTCTGGCAATGCAATTGCCCGACCGTGGCGAAACACACAAAAGTACCCTCCAGGACAAAGAGAAATGAGTAAGTAGTGTAACGCGCCGCCCGCCGGGTTGGTGTCTGAATGAGACGACAGAATCCCTCCGCTTCACACCCATTCACCTGCCCGTTTGCCCCAGCCTTGGCCTTTTTTTTCTTTCGCACCTTTCGGCTCGGGCCAGACATGACGGGCCTTACGCGCCGCTCCTTTTGTTAGTGCGCGCCGGGGGGCCAAGTTGCTTATGATTAACTAGTTGGGGGTGTTGGGCGATGGCAAAAGAGACAGCTGACTGCCACCATGCCAGCCAGGGAAGCATGGGCTCGCTGAGCGCGCGCAGCGGAAAACGCAAACAGCATACAACCCCATGCCTCTGTCACCCCCCCCCTCAGAATCTCGAGAAACCTTGGAGGCGGTGGGAAAAAGCAAGGTGAACGAAGACGGTCCTCAACAGTGGCTGCTAAGTGGTCGAAACTCTTTATAAAGGCTATCCGTACAGCCAGCCACTTTGGAGTAACTAGCTAGTTGGTTAATGTTTGATAAAAGGGGTGTGCTAGAGCACAAAAAGCAAAGACGTTGTAAAGAGGCCTCTGAAACACTGCCGGGGAGAATATAGGAGACCAAGCAAAAAAAAAAAAACCTCTGGTGTGTACTCCGTAAGTATTGCCCAATTGCAAAACATGATTCGTTCTCTTCATTACGCCCCCTCCCCCTTCTTTACCTCTGTCCGTGGCTGGTTTGCTTCCGCCTGCATTGTCCGCCACTTTTCCGTGCGTTGCCGTATCTATTTTTTTCCTTTCCTTTTCCTATTCCCGTTTACAAAGTTTTTGAGGCTGGGATTGGTGAGAGAGCAGCGTCTGGTTGAAAAGCGTCCATCCGCCGCCGCTGCCGCAGGACGGAACGGCGCAGCCGACGCTTTGCTGTCTCACTTTCGGCTGGACGCGACTCAGATTCTTTTAAGGGGGGGTGTGCAGCTGAACGCGACCAGGGAACGGAGCCGACCCCAAGGGAGGAAAAGGGCAATCATTAGAAACGTAGAATCTTTCCTTTTGTTCTTTATTCTCTCTTCTCTCGCGTCTATGATATGAGCAGAGCGGTCCGAGGTCACAAACTTTTGGCTGTCGCAGGTTCTTTTGAGAAGCCAGTGGCCAGAAATGCGCTGGATATCGGCACATGTTATGCTCACGCCGGTTAGAGTCATGATGGTGTGTAAGATCCTCATTGCCAGAAGAGCTAGCACCACAACACTACTGGTTATCGCTGCTCCATTGTTAGCCATAGTAAAAGAACGACGCGGTGATGTACTTTATTGATTTATGGAGTGCAACGTCATGTTGAATGCGAAAGCGAAACTTGATCTTTTTTTTTTCTTTCATAATTTTCAATTTTTGAATTCACAAGCTAAATATCTCGGCCATGATGCTTCAGTAAGCGAAGCAATATTAACAATGTAGCAAGTTTTTTTCTCTCCGAAACCCATACTTTTTTCCCAGTCTATAACAAAAATATTCAAAAGCGACATCTCTCTCCCAGCTTACCTCGTCGTCTCGCTCGGCAGCTGGGGGTATCTCTAAAAGTTTCAGCAGCAATAAAGCAAAAACATCATTCACACCAAACTTGGTGTGCAGCGCTGCATGCGCTTTCCGGTTGATAGTACAGGTTGCCCTTGCATTCCGTCTTGCGCATCGTGCCCGTAAGTCTAAAAAGGCCAGATATCCATAAAAGGAAGACAAAATAAGAAATAAAGCAAATACTCCGGGGTATAAAGTTTGGGTATCCAGGCGTACTCCGTCCGCGGATAAACAAAAATCAGATTAGTGTACAGTCTGACAAAGCCATTCCTTGGGTCTTGAAAGGTTCCATTTGGTTCGTTGCTCCATCTCCAAGAGGGTAAAGAGGCGCCGAGATCCACAATGGTTCGAATGGACAGATAGAGAAAGAAAATATAGGGCAAGTTCCAGGGAGCCACGGATGCAACACGGGCTTTGTTCGAATTCTCCTTGGGTGCGAGAGGCCATCTCCGATGATCCAATCCAGGCATTTATCGGGTGGGGTTCCGGACAATGTCATCACAGTTGATATCAAAACGGTGAATAAAGACGCGAATGCTCTGCATGAACGTTTCTGTCTTTTCACCCTCACGGTCGGGCCCGAAGAGGGTGTGGACAAACTCGACGCCGGAGCTCTTGCCAAGGCCAGATTGGCGCTTCTTGGCGGCCTTGAGCATGGGAGCCTCGCAAGACTTGAGGAGAGATCGCAGCTTCTCTAGCAGACGCTCACCCGACTCAAGGAAGTCCTCAAGCATTTCACGGCTTTCGGGGTTCCGAACACCGCCAATGACACTCTCCGAGACCTTGATCTTGGAGTTGAGTTGGATCAAAAGTAGCCACAATTCGCCAGCAATATCGGCAATGGGAGAGCCACGGCCTTCACGGTAGACAGTCCAGTCAAAGATCCACTTGCCTAGGCTATTGAAGTCGAAAACACTTCCCAGCAGGAGAATGGGCCTCTCCTCGGGGTCCCAGTTCTTAAGGGCATAGCCGGCAGGAATCCTGTGGGCCTTGGCATCAGCCTCATTGGCTTTGCGTGGGCCAGGGGCTTCGTCGGGTTTGGGCCTTGTCTTGTGCGAGCTCGGGGGGCGGGCAGTGGATGAACGCTTGGGAGTGGCCATGGAGGAATGACGGGTGTGGCTGAAGCTGGTAGGGGGACGAGTCTGGAAGCGCGGGGTCTGGGGAGACTCGCGAGGGGTGGCGAAGCGCTCGGGACCAGGTGTGGGAGCGCCGCCATAGGCAGGGTAATCGTAGCCATTGGGGTAGTAGCAGGGAGGGATCTGGGTCTGCTGATAACCACGCGCGTTAGTGTACCGCCCTCCGTCATGATATCCATAGTGTTGGCCTGCAGATTGGCCGCTCCGGCAGCGTGATTGAGCTGGCAGGACGTAGGTGCCGGCAAGTGTCTCAATGATCTCGTCCTCGTCGGATTCTCCATAGGGAGTGGAAGCCCGGACATGGGAATACGAGTGTCTGCCGTCACTCCACGGGGGAGTGTGAAACGAAGCCGAGTGTCGGCGCGACGACGAGAAATGTTTGGGACTCACATCAACATCAACCCTGGCGGCGTAGACTCCATCGCTGGTATAGCGCGGCGACTCCCACGGATGAGGACTGTAGACGGGCGGCTGCGGGCGCGCCTGGGGATGAGGCGGGAAAGGCGAGCGCTGAGAATAGCTGGCAGCCCGTCCGTGAGCGGCACGCGTGGCAGGCCGAATGGGAGTCGTCGGGGTGTCGAAAGTCCAGTCTCGTCGTGGCGAAGGGGTAGCAGAGTAGTCACGATAGTCGCGATCGTACTGGGGGGTAGAACCCGGCGTCATTGGCGAAGGGAAGTTCATGTTGTGTTGTGATGGTGGTGGTGCGGTGTTGTTTCGGGTGTTTTTTTTTCTGATATTTTTCAAGTTGGAAAGATTCTTCACTGATGCCCGCAGGACATCGACTCCTCGGCTCTCATCCAACAACTACCCGTCGAGGGCGGATGTGGTGCAGCTGCTCTGTTTCAAGCCGGCTGCTTGTTGTCGTTTGCAGGTGGAGTTGTTGTCATGCAGGTGTCGCGGCGAGTTGGGCCAGTCACCTTCCTATGTCGTGGGATGCGTATTGTTGAGGAGAGGTGTTTCCTGTTGCAAACATGGCAGGCCTGGTGTGAATATGTAGTGGATTTCCCCGTGCGAGGAAATACGTTGCCAAGTTCCGAATGGGACCTGACTAGCAGTGACGTGAAGGAGGCGCCGGTAGTGAGTCAGCGCAGTCGTGGTCGACGTGATTATAGATTGGCAGACGTAGCGAAACGCCTGCGTGGTGAGTAAAGAGCGGCTGGAAGCGAATTTTCAAGTGATTTGGTTGTTGGCAGAAGCCAAGAGTGGTACAGAAGAGGAGAGAAAAGAGAGGGGTTGGCAGAAGTGCAGTGAGTATGTAGTTATATTGTGTGTGAGGGCGTGGGCAGGTAGCGGCTAGGGGGAACAACCCAAACAGACAGGCCAGGCCAGGACAGGGGGGTGGGCAAGCAAATCAGGCCGAGCCAGCCCAGGGCCCCAGGTGGACGTGGAACGTGCAGGCGGACAGGGGGCCGCCGGCAGGGGCGGACACGGGAGGTGTGGTGTGGAGTGGTGAGGTGTGGTGTGGTGCAAGTTGCAACCCTGGGCTGGTGGTGTCGGTGCTGAGGTGTGGTAGGGTGTCTCTTAGAAGGCCCGTGGAAGGCAAAAGGGTACCCGCCTGTACTTTGAGGCGGGCCAAGCCAACCGACTGGCGACTGGTAGAATCGTCTTTTGCACGCCCCTGTAACTTTTGGCAAGGCAGGGAACGAAGCCATTTGAAAAAAGGGCGGCACTAAAATGAATGGTGTGCAGCAGCGTGCGTGAGGCATCAAAGTCAAAAAGTCTAGTTACTGCGGGCAATAGTGGTCTTTTCCTCTTCTTCTTCTTCTTCTTCTTCTTCTTCTTTTTTCTTCTCTTTTCAGCCTTGCTGGTATTGTTGGTACTGCTAATCTAACTGGTTCTTTGTGTGGTGGCTTACAAACGCGCCCGCGCACCTTCCAGCACCACCTGGCATCACCTCGCACCAACGCCGCTGGAAGCTCAGGAACCTTTGCCCTCCCGTTCCCCTCGCACCGGCCACCGCCAGCCACCGCGAACCTCGTTTTGGCCTGCACAAGCCACACAAACGCTATAGAATCCGTCGTCTTGGCTATTGGTGCCCTGTCCGGCGGGTTTGCAGTAAGTAGGCAGACACTTAATACTTGTAATTTACCGCGGTCGAGGCAGCATTTGCAGGCCAGACTGCGCACTTCCGTGACAACTGTGAACAATAAACAGCGAGGGGAACGACACCAAAATTTTCAGCATTAAAATTGCTAGAGAAAAACCAGCAAGAAAAGAGGCTTCCAAGAGCACAATTTATGACGAATTATCCATCTTGTCATGCTTTCGCTGATTCGCCAGCTCACCTTGCCATGCTCGTTGCTGACAATGCCTTCTACTAGCCCTGCCATTTGCCAGTCGGCAGTCGCCCGCCAAGGACGATTTGCCACTCGTCTCTGTCACTAGGTGGCTACCTAGGTAGCAAGGTAGGCAGTTAACCGACAAGCCCGTTTGTCCTCTACTTTGCCTGGCAGCACAACATACATCACAGCGCTCAACAATCCAAAAGCACTTCCCTATCTCGGCTTTTTATCCTGGCATGGCGTCAACTAATTTCTCACACTTTTTCATGCCTCGACGTCTTTCCCTGTACTGTTTGGAAAATCCGACGTTCCTCAGTGACGTTTAGATGATGGGCTGCCACGCTATTCCAGGGCTGCCTGCGAGAAAACTCTGCCCCCAGCCCCCGTCGATGGAGTCAAATTACCACCTCAGGGGTCAACCGAAATGACGGCTCCAGTGGGATGTGCGAACCGACCTTGTCTAGCGGCCCGGATGCACCCAGACCACCATTCCGCGACAATGCAAAGCATGGCAGAACCAAAAAAAAATCTGCGTCGATAGTCACCGTTCAGCCTATTGCCATGGATGGCCCTCCCGTTCCAGCCATATTGCAACGACTCATATCACCATGTAATAAGCTCGAAACTTGGCCCTGAGCCTGCATAGCTCGCTGATAGCACAGCCCCGGCTCGCTCGGTCGCTGGTTCATGCTCGGCACGGCTTTGCTAGCAAATGCTCCTTTCTGCAATCGCCGCACCGTTATCTTACTCACACGGGGTGCTCCAGCCAGCCGCATATCAGGCCTCGACGGATATTAGTCTTGTCAGTGCGAAAGACTCGTGTTGAAGTGCGCCACATCATATGCAGACAAGGCGGCTAGCCAGCCCTTGTCGACGACGTTGCTGCACCTCGTTCCAGTACGATTCTACTAAACAACTAACTAGCCGACCCCGTATCCAAGCCGCAAGCAGCCACCAGTCCTTTAGACCAGGCTTTTGCGCAAGGCTACGAGCATTGTGCATCCTCGCAGGACTCGAGATTTCTTGCAGCATCACCAGCGCATCTGCTCGCATACGGCTGCCGACCGGTCGTATGATGTGCACTGAATATTACTCTTCAAACATCAGCGACCTCGCCGAGTCGCCCTACGCCTGGCACAGGGCCGCTGTTCGAGGGGCTTGCCGTCACATGTGTGCGCCAGAGGGTGCATGAGCAGGACAAAGCGTGGTGCCATGCCAGCCCTCATTGGGCGCACTACATGGCCAAGTCGACACCTGCGACCTGGTCACTTGTGCGCCTGTACTCCTGTCGTCCAAGTCACGACAAGAATAGCACTTGTCTGTCCTGACTTGCCTGTGTTGCGTCGCACGCGTCGTTTGCAGATTCCATCACGCTACCGACACCAAGACAGGAAAGCGTGCTGACTCGACGGCCGTCAGGGTCGCGCCGCCAGCGCCGCCTGATCGTTTTTACTCGCCACGATTCGTGCAGTAAGACACTGGGCCTCGCTTCCTGCCTTTGACGAATAGGGTGCTTTCCTGCAACAGTTCACGTATCCGGAGCCACATTATGCACAGCTCTTGACGGCATGCAAAACCTTCTCTGCGTTGCAGCACTAACCAGTTTACGGGCAGCCGCAGCGACACCCATTAGCTGGGAATACAGCTCAACATGCGACTGAAGAAAAGCCAAATCGAGCGTTCCATCGGCCACAGCCGGGATTCATAGTATATTTACAGACGTGCCTCCGCCCGCCAGCTTACACAATGGGAATGGCACGGCTAATTTGACTCGCCTCGACCGTCGGCGTGCTGGAACAGAGTCGCGCTGAAAGCTGCAAGTGAACACTACTGCCCGAGTTGCAGAAATACACGTCAAAAGTCATGTGTGCTCATCGCAGCATTTCCGTCTTTGCGCCGACTGCAACTTGGAGGCTGGTGGAGTTGCGAGTTCCACAACACACGGGAACCCGCAGCCTCCCGCTCTCCGCTGCATGCTAACGCAGTAGTGGCAGCGCGGCCCGCCATGCTGGACGATGAGCGATGACCAAAAGTATGGGTGCCACCTGTGCGTGTGCGTCTGTGTAACGACAGCTGTTTCGACTCGAGTCCAGGTTGGTATACCGTATACCGGTGCGGCTGTTGGCACATGACGAGCACGCGACATGGCACTTGGAGCCATCTCGGAAGAGGATGCAATTGCAATTTACCAATTTACCGGAATTTCACATCTTTGTGGAGCTCCAGCGCTGGGACCAAGGCCAGGGTTTTGACCTAGCGTCTCAAATTCTAGTTACCAGGCACCAGGTTGGAGCAGCGCACTGCGAGGCCACCGACGACAACAACAATAAACAATGGCCTATATCGTTGCCGTGTGCGGTCGCCCTCACTCACACCGCCACATTCGCAGCCGATCTTGCTAAAGACATGTCTATAAATTTCACGCCATCGCTTGTTTCTGATGGTCGGTACGGTGTACTGTCAGTAGCTTTCCACGCTACGGATACTCTGTGCACACCTGTGCTGCACTGGGTTCTAGAAGACTGTAGCCGACGCCCCCATCATGACCACAAAAGATTTGAAGAAGAAAATTATTGTGCGCTCTAACTTACCGCCCTGGTCTTTCATCATACCATGCAGGGATGGGGTTGATCTTGCGCAGAGGGATGTTTCTTGTTGTTATTATTGGTCGTGCGTGGCTAGGCCACCCCGGTCCTAACAATACGCACTTGTTGGCGCGCGCCCGCCCAGGCCCTTGCGCATGGCTGCCTGAATCCCTTGTCATTACATTTTGCACAAGCCAAGAAGAGCAAAGCCGCCCGAGCACCAGAACAGGGCCGCCGCCTCATTATTCCGCTCGGGAGAAGATGACAATGCTGAATAGGCAGACAGACAGAGCGTCCTGGCTAGATTGCACGACTGCCGAATTCCTAATCCACAAGGAGAGACTGACAAGGGCAGCGCTGGAATGTGACTCATGACATCAGAAACCCGCCTCAAACGATCGAACGAGGCTTATGTATTGGCTCCCAATGGCGGCGCACGCTGCAGACGTATATCTGTATTGATGCCAGAAGCTAGCTCTCTTGCCCCTAGGCCGTCGAATGGCCATGGTGCAAACGACGTCGGCCGACTTTTGATTGGGCACTGAAGCTGAAGGGATGCCGCAGAGAGGTCTGACAAAGTCATGATGGCGCTCGGTTTGTCAAAAGACGGCACACCCCTTGCTTTGCCCTGTGTGCATGTCTAGCTCGACCCCTGTCATCTAGCGACCCGTTGTTCTGGATTGCCCGTACAATTACATTGATGGCCACAAGGGGACAATGACGGTGGCGGCGCCGCCCTGTCGCGTGTGAGTGATGGACGGACCATCATGGCCTCTGATATGCGCTGACCGACTCTTTGCATCGGACAAGGACGACGGGTGCACGGGGGTGTGCAAACAAAACAAATGGGTTGAAACCTTGTCAAGTGCTTGCTTCTTTTTATTATACACAATTTGCATCTGATGCTGCGAGCTAGAGGGGGGCTTTGCAGCTGATGAGGGGAGTTTTGCAGCCGAACGAGGGGCAAGCTCGCTGTGACGGCTGGGTCAGAGAGGCCAGACGGGCACAAGCAGGAAAGTAAGCCAAAGCAATGCAGCAGGTACTCTCTTCTCTTGCCGGTAGCGGAAGTGATCCAATCTGCCTTGCATCGGGGACGGGCAGCGTGCAGCGAGCCTTTTGTTTCTGATTTCCCGGTAACGGCTTGTGGCAGAAGCGTATAAGCGGACGGAGCTCTGCTATCCAGCCGCGTCAAGCGGATGTTTCACCTTGTTCCAATGCCGCAATATATCGCACTCGTCATGCCATTATTCTTTACCGTCTTGTCCTCTTCTCAACCTGCATCATCATTTACACGGCGCGGCCCCCAATGGCAGCTGGGTCACGAAAGATGGAATGGTTGGGGGTGTGCATAAGAGCCAGCTGTCGAACGAGACGGACGGGTCGCTTGTCAGAATGTAGTCATATTTTTATTTTCAGATCATCAAGCTCTCATTCTCCATTCCTTTTACCCCTCCTGCTCGGGAGGTTTGCCATGATATAATGCGGTCTGCTTGGCTTTTTTTTTTCTTTTTGCCCAACATGCTGCGCGGATACCCAATATCCTATGCGCTGGCCCACACCGAACAACTAGAGCCAGAGGGAGGAGGAGGGTGGGAGTGCGCCAGCGAAGAGGCCCGGCCGGTATGTAGGTATGCAGCTCATGCCGGCAGCGGCGCGCGGTCTTGCCGCTTGATGCAGGCAGGTAGGGTTATATTTGCATCTCGCCTGTTCCGTGGGTAGAAGCCCTAATTCCGCATGCGACTGGCTTGGAGCATCGCTCACAGAAGGAAATCTCGAGGAATTTTTTTGGCGCGCCCCCTTGCTAAATGGGTGTAGTGGCCATTGACATGTGTGGCGCGGCGCTGTGATGCCTCCCGCTTGTTTTTTCTCTGCCATGAGTAGGCTCTTGTCCTTTGCTGTTGATGGAAAATACAATGCATGAATCTACTAGCTTCTTCTCGTGCTTTAGCTTGGGCTGACCAGGCAGACGAATTTGCTTTCCTTCATGTCAAAGTTTGACAGTATATGTCCGAAAGAAAAAAAAAAAAAAAAAAAAAAGGTCCTGGATGCAGTCAGTCAGATATGCGTCACAGGGGTCCAGTCGTTAGCTGCCAGTGCTGCCCAACCGTCACACACCAAACCAGAAAAGAAAGTTGAACAACAAAAAAAGAATGCGCCACACTGCGAGGTCCAAAAACCCCCCGCCACGTGGAGTGGCGCCTACTGTGGTTGTGTGGCTGTGCACGCCGCCCAAGGGCGGGTTTTTGCTAGCGTCGCTTTACCGGCCGATTGGTTCTGTGTGGCGCAGCAGGGGGACTCTCCATTTCTTTGCATGTGAGATTACAAAAAGGGAAAGCTAGCATGCCAACTTTCTGGATGACTCTGGCTCGGACGACAAGATTCCATCAGCTGCGAAATGATGAGGTGCGGATATTGATTCGATTCCAATCTTGCGACTTGGGACCTTGCTTCGGGACAAGGAGAAAAAGCTTGGTCATTGTGCAATATTTGCCACATGACCAGTGACGCATCGACAGTCGGCTTGCGCACGCACGACCGACAGTCGCGCCCAACACAACATCACGGCCGTGAATGACTGGTTTCGATGGGCCAGGTTGCTTTTCGACGCTATAAAAATTGTCTTGCTCGAGTTAGTCACGTAGCTTTCTAAAATATACTTTTTATCCGAAACAGCACCAACAGCAAAGTCAATGACTCCTTGATCCTTGCTAGCCCCAACGACTTACCCCAGAGTTTGGTTGGTCCAGCCCGCGACATTCACAAGTCTTCACGAGCAAGCTAGTCTGGAGAGGGCGGGCCTCACAGCCCTTTGCCACCTCCGCAAGGCGTCTTTGAAGCCAGTATTTTAACCAGATTTCACATGCTTCTTCCCCAGACATGAAAAAGGCAATAAACTAGGCGCGGGCCATGCCGTGGCTTTTCGCCACCACCCTGCTAGGTCGTGATGACCTCGAGGCAAAAACCAGTGGCCTTTCTTTATTGAAGCCACTCACCTTTACCAGGCAGCACATGTGCGTCATCTACAATTTGTCCAATCGCAGCGCGCCGTCGACTTGACGCGTCTTTTCTCGTCAAACTCTCCCTTGACTGGGGAGGCCTCAGCTTCTTTTCTTTGCCACCCAGACTCATTACACTTGACACTAGGCAGGGATACGCTCAGAGACGTGCCATGTACTTGCTTGTATCTTTTAGGCAGAACAGCTTGCGCATGTATTATTTACTATTGGCACTCCTTTTTCGCGGCCTCTTCCTTGGCCTGGAGTTTATGAGTCAACAGCGAGTCAGCGGTTTTCCAACATGCACTTTTCGAGACAGGGCATCTGTTTTATTAAATCATGAACCAACATTGAACCGCTAATACAGTACACTATAACAGAAAAAGGGAGATTCGTAAAAAAAACATTGCGTCACCTAATTCGTGACGAAAAGCAAAAGCTTCCACCGTTGTAAACACCTGTTTCGTGACAAGAGCAAAAACTTCAACCATGTCAACGAAGCCGCGTCACCAGGCACCCGTCGCTCGGCATGCTGGGCACAAGTCACGCATCCAGCGGCTTGCGCGCGTGCAGGTTGTGAAACGGAAAGTACGAGTGAAACTTGGGCAGGCCATTCTCCCCGGCGGCCATGAGCGACTTGCGCACGTCGACGAGGAACACTTCCGTCTGCGTCGGCGTCCACTCGAGGCCGTCGCGAAACGGCCGCCGCGCGAGCCCGACGAGGCCCTCCATGCAGACGTCGCGCAGGATGTGGCCGCACTCCTGCAGCCGGCGCTGCCGCGCCCACGGCCCGACGGGGCACTTTTTGTGCGCGCGCCCCCCCCCGGGCGGCGCCTCGAAGCCCGCCGCCGCGAGCTCCTCGCCGACGCGCCGGATGCCCAGCAGGTCTGAGCCGCCGAGCGCCCGCAGGCCCTTGCGCAGGTTGTCGAGAAAGTCGCGCCACGGGTAGGGCCCGTCGCAGGTCGCGTCGTCGCACGCGGCGACAAACTCGAATTCCTGAACCTCGACGTAGCCGCCGGGCTTTAGGTGTCTTTTGGGGGGAGGAAGGGGTTCATGTTAGTCATGGTTCTGTCTTGCAAAGATGAACATTCGGGGTAGTGTGTTGTTTACTTGTATATTCGCTCCCAGAGCTCTTTGCGGTCTCGGACGGAATGGACAATGTGCCGTACGTGAATGTAGTCAAACATGTTGTCGTCGTACGTCCAGCCCGCCACGTGCTCAATGTCGTCGACGACAAAAGACACGTTTTGCGGTACCCAGTCGGGCTGTATGGGAGAGAGGTCCATTCCCTGAAACGTAGTATTCGGGTAAATGTCCGCCACTGGGAGAAAACTGTTAGTTTTGCACTGTCCATGTTTTATTGCAGTAGTAGCACAAAGAGATTCAGGCAAAAGCCTGGAATACGTACGTTCTATGCACCACTTTCCATTGCCAGTTCCTTTTTTCACATCAGTCAGCCACACAGTTTTCGAAATGCGAGCCTCACAGGGGGGGGAAACAAACTCACCAAGATCGAGCACTTGGGCTCCCTTTTTGAGTATTTCCTCAATAGGCGCCAGGAAATACTTGCCGTCGCAGAGGTGTAGGGTGAGGTCGTGCTTGAGGTCATCGCGGTGCTGCTCCATCTCATCGTTGGGAAAGGCATACTGTCCAGCGTGATAGGCGTGGTACCGCAGACCTCCGTCCACAATGTGTTGACGTATGCTCGACGTGAGGCTCTGGGTATCATCAGTGTAGTCGGAGTCGGTGTACTCTGCGCCCTGCTCGATGCCGTATATGACAGACACATCGTCGGCGGTTCCGACGGCAACGTACTCGCTGCCATGCGAAGAAGACTTGTCACTCATCTTCTTCCCTTTTTCTGTCAACTTTCCAGTCTCTGCCAGTTTTGCGTCTTGTTTGTCAGGTTTCGTTGCAAGAGCTGTGAGAGGAACTAGACTTGCGCGAAGCAGCCAGTTGTCTTGTATCGTCGTGAAGGAGAGGCGTTAACTGGGAAAGGAGGAAACGCAAGCACCCTGGTTTATAGTTGAGCGGCAAGCCCCCAAATATAGACCAATGCAGTAACCCTTTGGCGAGCATCCCACACTGATTGCTGCAGGCTGCCGAGAGAGAAAAATAAGATGTAACCGGGGCGTCGTTGCAGGTGGTCCCCCCGAGCAGCCATGCGAGGGCAGGGCTCTTCTTCTTGCTGACTCGTGTGTTTGTGAGAGGTGCCAACCTCGAATGTCCGACAGCCGCAACTTGGTCTTTTCCCGTTGCTATGCGGCGCCCAATTGCCGCTTTCGACCGGCCAGCCTTTTGTCTTACTCTGCGGGCGCGGCCGTGGTTCGCCTTGCAGGCGAGAATATTCGCCGAGAAGGAAGTCTTTTTGACGCGGAAAGAGGCGATGGGGGGGGGCCTTAGCAAATTGAGTAGTTTGTCTTTTTACTCTGTACTCCGCTATGCGCCTAGCTTTGGGGAGTGATGGAGAGGGGGAGGAATAGAGTTTACGATGGACACCGAGTTTGTGTGCCCGTACAACGACGTGGCCCGAGATTGATTAAGACGTGAAATCGATGGCAAAAAAGGACCGTGTCCGCGACTTCTCGGAACGCCGACTCGAATAGTCAATACGGGGTACAGGTTTCTTTTTCTTTTAGGAAACCTCGCACGCGGGGGAGCCGAAAGACGACGAGCGGGCGGGCGGGCGAGCGGTTGGACCGTTTTTTTTTTTTTTTGGCGATTTGGGGTTGCGCCCGATGGCCGGGACGCTACCAGCCCACAGGTATCTGAGAGTCGCGATCCGGCCCTCCGCGAGAGACAGCGAACAAAGACGGATGCGCTGGCAGCGGAGAGTGAAACAGGTAAACGACGACGGCGGCCAGAAGGGAACCGGGCTGGGGGGGCGGCGGCGGCGGCGACTAGGTTTGCTGTTGCTGCTGTTGTTGCTGCTGCTGCTGCTGCTGCTGCTGCTGCTGCTGCTGCTGGGCAAAGCTCTGTGATCTCGTGCTAGACAATGTCGTGGGTTCAGGAGATATCAGCAATGCATCCCGCAGCCGCCACCATTTGCTAGCGGATGGAGCTGCATGGTTGTGGTGTGTGACACACTGACACTGTGTGTGTGTGTGTGTGTGTTCCGGGAATCTGGTTACGAGTGTTTATTTTCCTCAGCTCTGCCATATTTCTGTATCATTATTATTTTCTTTTCTTCATCTCTTTAATTTCGTTTTGCTTTTGGCGGCCGCGAGCAGACACTATGCATCACAACTGCCTCTTTTTTTTTTCTCTTGTCCTTTTTTTGCTTTTTACCCAACTAGAAAGTATCGCAAACAATGCTTGCATCGTGCGACGACAAGCATCAAAGACCGAATACGCGCCCGAGTATCCGGTCCGTACAATCTCTCGGCTGGTCGAGTCCGAAAGCGGTAAGAGGTCCCTCGCCAAGACACATTGATATTTGACATAGCATGGGGGTCAGGTGGTCGCTTTTCTCGTTGTCTCGTTGTCGCAGAGCCCGTTGCCAAAAAAAAAATTGAAACATGTCTAATAATGTAGAAGCAGCACAAGGAAGCACCGCGCATGGCGCGCGGTGCACAGCTGCTCTCTGGTGCCACCCATGACTGTCTCCGTCGCCATGCATATTGACAATCCACAACTCTATTGTCAGCACCCCATGCTTTTCTCGCCTTTGCCAAAGATTTCTCTGCGTGTCGTTGCGCCTTTTTCTTCTGGACTCTTACCCAGTTGCTTACCGCCTCGTCAGTCTCTCACAAAAACGTTGGGCATCAGGAAAAGGCAGCCATGCATGCACAAGGTTTGCTTACTCTTTACGCGTCCCATTCAGCTCAGCGCCTTTTTTCTTTTTCTTTTTTCGTTCCTTCTGTCTCAACTCCTTTGTGCAACCTGCAGCTTTCGGCCTGTCCTGCTGCCGAGCCGCACCCTGCGAGAATCCATCGTGCTCAAGAACCCACCAACATCGTTTCACAACATGCGCCGCGCAACGATACACCGACCCAGGACCGCGGACCCGGGTCCCTCAAGCAATAACATGACGCACGCGGGCAGACATGCCCGTCAGAAGAAGCAAGGACCCCGTTCTTCCTCGGAGCATAGGCACCGCTTTGAGCTACTGACTGCTGCTGTCCGGCATGAAGCGAGGCCTGGAGACGGTGACACGGCCATGCGTCATGGGGCCATTTTCATGAAGCTGGTCCGACAAGCCGGAATTGGTCCACTCTTTATTTATTTATTTAGTCCATCATCACTTGTGTGCAACTTTGGAGCAGAGAGCCAAGCTTAGCGGCTTTCCGATTACAGGTAACCGGGCCGCGAACCCGTGGATCGCTCCGAGGCCGCCGATTTACACCAATTGCCATGCTACGCTACGGATACCTAGCCTGGCTTGATTACCTCCACAGATCGGCACCGCAAGATCTCTAACTTGATCCAAAGATTCTCACAGTGAATAAAGGTGAAAGAAACTTGAAAACGAAACCCTTGTATTCGCGGCCAAAAGGCTAGAATGTGAAGTGCTGTGCAAATCACCTAAATAAAAAAATACCTAACTATACCCAAAACAATCGCCATCAACTTGCTTGAAGAAGTCAAGTGACACCAAATCCCAATACGCCAGAGAACAGTAGAGCAGAGCATCCAAAACCAGCTCATTTACAGAAGGAGAGCGAGACCAGCAAGGGCACCGACAAAGGTGACGCCGGTGCGCTCAGCACCGCCGACCATGGGGGGAAGGGTCGGGCGAGGGGCGCCAGTGCCGCTGATGGTGCCGACAGGAGCAGGCTTGCAGTCACCGCCGTAGCAGTTGGTGTTCTTGCCGTTGCCGCCGTTGTTGCCGTTGCTACCATTGCTGCCGTTGCTTCCATTGCTTCCATTGCTGCCGTTGCTGCCATTGTTGCCATTGCTGCCATTGTTGCCGTTGTTCTTGCCGTTATCACCGCTGCCACCGTTGCCACCGTTGCCGCCGTTACCACCGTTGCCTCCATTGCCTCCGTTGCCGCCGGTGTTCTTGCCATTGTCGTTGTTACCACCGTTGCCACCGTTACCACCGTTGCCTCCGTTGCCACCGTTGCCGCCGGTGTACTTTCCGTTGCCACCGTTGCCACCGTTGCCGCCGTTGCCGCCGTTGCCGCCGTTGCCACCATTTCCACCATTTCCACCATTGCCGCCGTTACCTCCATTACCACCGTTACCGCCATTGCCACCATTGCCGCCGTTGCCACCATTGCCACCATTGCCGCCATTGCCACCACTGGGCTTGGAGCATGTCTCGCCCTTGCAGGGAGCAACAGTGGTGCAGTCCTTACCACTCTGGCAGACAACCTTTTGCTGGCACGAGGAGCCCTCACACTTGACGTAGCGGCACTCGTCGCCGTTGCAGACGAGGTTCTTGGAGCACTCGTCGCCGACGCACTTCTCAATCACGCACTTGCCATCGTAGCAAACAATCTTCTTGCGGCAATCATTGTCGTGGCAGCCGTTGGCGTAGTGGCAGTCCTTGCCGTCCTTGCAGATGACCAGCTGGCTACCGTCCTCGCCGGACGGGCAGGCCTCGGTGTGGCACTCTTTGCCCGTGCAGACGACACGCTCCTTCTTGCAGTCGTCGCCCTTGCAGGGGTAGTCGGGCGCGCAGTTGGGGCCGTAGCAGACAATCTTCTTCTTATGCCACTCGGGAGCGGGGCAGTCGTCGGTGGTGGGGGTCTCGGCCTTGTGCGTGACGTGACGGACATAGACGGTGCAGAGCTTGCCACCAGCGCCACGGCGAGAGAGGGCAGGAGCACCGCCGCAAGCCTCCGCGCTGTTACCAGGGCAGGGAATGGCACAGCTCTGAGATGTCCTGTCGGTCATGTCATCGGCGGCCTCTTCACCGCAGTGGCATTCGCTGCGGAGCAAAGTCAGAATGTTGTTTATGCGGGGAGGATCTGCTGAGAAGACTTACTCGTTGTGAGTAGCAAAGTACTTGGACGGGCAGCTAGCAGCGCAGAGGTTCAGGGACATGTCCTCGGACTGGGCGACCATCTCAAAGTTGGCAAAGTCAGCCTTGTCACCGGCGCAGCCGACAAGGCTGAACTCGCCGATAATCTGGGGCATGGACATGGCAGAAGCGGTAGCGGCAGTCCCGTTCTGGAACATCTGGGAGGCCATGGCGGCCTTGCCTGCGCCGATGGCGAGCATAAGGGACATCTGCATCTTGACAGGGAAATGAATGTGCTGTTTGGGTTAGAAACGAAAGACAATGGCGTAGAGCCTAAAAGAATGAATGTAATCGCGAATGCGGGATTGGGATGAGGAGAGAAGGAAAGATAATTCCAAGGCAGATTGGCGGCCGTTATTTATAACTAATCTGGACTGGCAGTTCACGACGCGCTTGCCCAGTGTATAGTCCCCCTCTCGGTCTGGTGATTCTCACCTGGGGCACCTTTTCATGGAGAATGCTGAACATCTAGGCCGAGTGCCCGAGGAAGGCGGTTGTGGATCTCTGCTGAAGAATGCTTGCTTTGGCGGGCGGCGGGCGTGACAGCACTTGTTGTGTCTCGAACCAGACAGCGGACTAAGCCTGTTCCTGATACTCGGCCGTGTCGGCTTGTCGGTTCGCTGGAGAAATGTAATGGTGCAAGGTGAGACAGGCAGCATGACTCTGCCCACTTGGTGCCGACGGGCAGGATTCCAGCGGCGCGGTGCTCGCGGGCAGCAGGACGCGACATGCTCTCGGCCAAACTCTGAGTCCCCAACTCCGAGCTCTGGTGAATACGAGCTTCTCCCTCTGTGGAAATGTCGGCCCACGATCACGACCTTTGCAATGCTGCCCGCTTTGGCTGGCTCGGATGGAATTGCTTGCTGCCCGTGCCTTTGGGCCTGCCCCTGACAACTCCCCACTATCGGAAACAGAGGGGATATCTCGGGCGGTTCTCTATTTTCATAGTGGACTTTGTTTGATATCCACCGAGCAAGCGCGGTCCCGAATGCTCTTTTTCGCGGCGAGGCTTCCTCGGCCGGGGAGGTCTGCCCGACGGGCCACGGCATGACCCGAGCTGGGCTGACGCGCCTTGAACCGTAATTTCGTGCCGCATTTCTACTTTGGCTTGCGTCTCATCCAATCGATTTTCGCATCGAAGTGATCTGTCTGCTGTAGAGGCTGTCCATGCAAGCGCTGACCTCTTCTTTTTGATAACTCATACGCGACATCAACGCGTAGAGCCAGATGCGAGGGCTTCCCATCAGATACCCTCAAGCATGCTTCCAATACGGATGCAGATGGTCTTGGTTCCGGAACCGAAGCATCAAAGGCTTTCGCTTGTTTTTTTCGTTTTGCCCTGAACCGCAAAGCATGTTTTCACTGTTTGTGGATGTAGTTGAAGACGCGAAGGAGCTGAGACATTGCGGGGGTGCCTCAGCTTCGCGTTTTCTGCCTTGTTCTGCTGTAGGGTAGCGTTAGAACAAGACCAGAATATCTTTCCTACAGCCTCTTGGCCGTGCTTTGACAAAGGGAAACACGTGGTTGACTTGGGATAATTTCTGAACGCTCTTTTATTGTTTTGATAGTTGTAAATCGACTTGATAGCCACCGGGCAATGCTTACGTAGAAGTTGTTCTTCTCGTGCCCAACTATACTTTGTAGTACTTGTGCTAGGATTCTGAACAAACATAAATTGTATATGGAATCCGACCAGATGCCTATCCAGGGACATATTAGCTAGTCCCCACTTAGTCTAAACCAAATTGTGATTACAAGGAGACCTTGTCTCAAATGCATACGCGCTATTGACATGATACTTCAACGTGTCGAGTGTAAGCAGAACAACATGGCACCCTGATCTGGTGGCGATTATAGCATGGTTTTCTGCATCGCCACCAAAAAACATCATCAAGAGGTATGAGTAGTATCAACAAGCACAACAACGGCCAGGGAGAATACCAGAATGCACGATGCTTAGTTGCTAGGTGGATTCATAATGCACCCTGCAGGGATGGTTACAGATCTCCCTTCCCTAAAATTCATAAATCCACAACGGCCCCTCGCCTTCTCGACTGTCTATCGAAGAGCCCATCTCTGCGGGAATAATGGCAGCGAATAGACAGACGATGCGACCTGGGGCATGCTCACCGTCGCGAGCCGAATGGCAGTCGAGACATTGGAGTGATCCGGCCGAGGCCGTGTCGGCCCCCCCGTCTCTGCGCAATCATCAGGCGAATAAAGTAAAATGGACGTTTTATTTTCGCCAAGAAAAAGGGGGCCCAATGAGAAGCAAGGATCACGACAAAGACTAATTTAAAGGTGCGCAAGCTCCCCGACTGTCTCAGGCCAGATTTTCACCCAACCTCTCAACAGCCAACAAAAGAAGCCGTCGATCACGCGTATGCGGCTAGCATTCCTGGCCGCGACAGTTTTTTTTGTTCGCAGGTGCTGTGCCCGAGCAGTCCGCCCGCGTCCCAGCAGAGCACAGACAAAGTCGTGTTGCCTCGTTTGCAGAATCTCCGTTGCGAAAAATGAAACTGCGTCAATGCAATTCCACATAAAAACACTAATTATGACTGGTAGATTAAGAGCGCGTCGAAGGACACGCAACTTGGACTGTGGCCGCCATGAACTGCAAATTATCACATCTACACCTACAAAAGCTCACAACGCCTGTTTTCTCAGACCATCTGTGGTCATCTCACCAACATCTCAGTAAAGGTAAGGATCAAGGTAAAAATGTAACTATATAGATGAAATGTACTACTTGAATATAACAGATCCAACTTCAAACTGAACAATACTATTCTTAGGCTTCAAGGATGAGCCCAACCCCGTAGCGAGACAGAATAGGGTTGACGGGCTGGAAGAAAGTGACACCACCGTCCCGGCAGTTGCCAGAGCCGCCTGAGGTAACGCCCTGGGCTTGGTTTCCAGCGAAGAAAGAACCGCCAGAATCCCCACCCTCACAGCACGCGTTCGTTCCGGTAAGGCTGTAGACCTGACCCTGAGGATAGTTGACGGTCACACCGGACTGAGTGACGGTACCGCAACGAAGACCGGTCGTCGACCCAGAGTGGCAGATGCTGGCACCTATAGGAGCCACGTTGCTACCCTTTACACCCGGGGTGTAATTGCCGTAGCCTTGGATGTAGGGGGACAAGACAGTTCCACCAACAGTGTTGATGTGGCCCATATCACTGCCAGGAAATTCCGAGTCTGCAACGTTGCCGAGATATTCACCACTAGAGGTCGTGGTCTGCGAACCGGGGCCGCCACAGTGCCCAGCAGTAATGAAGCCATTGTTGACCGAGAACCCAATGGAGCAGCGGGTGTTGCCGTTGATAATGTAAGCCTCGCCACCCACAACGGTAGCTTTAGTGGTCGGTATCTCTGCAACTTCGCGGACCTCGAACTCGGACTTCTCAAGACCAACTTTTTGCGCCATCTCCTCAGCGGTGGCACTTGCCTCCGCAAGGGCCTCCAGGACGAGCTTGTTGGCGATGACGTCGACGTACCAGGATGCAACGCCCGAGTGGCCATCGCTGCGGCTCTTGAGCTTGGTCTTTTCGAGCTCATTAAGAGCCTCCATGGCCTTCTCAAGCTTGGAAATGCTATTGGTATGCACAACGGGGTTACCGCCAGCCTTGATCACAGCGTCGACAGAGGCCTTGTCGGTGAGGGCAATGTTGATCGTCTTGGCGTCATCGGTGAGCCAGGCTCCGGCAAAGGCCTCGCCAACAGTGTCGCGAAGCTGCTTGATGATATCGTGCGACGCAAGCTCGCGAGACACGCGGGCTTCAGCCGCCTTGGTGTCCAGGCCCAGATCGCGCTTCATAGCGGCCAGGACCTCGGGTTGAAGGCGGGTTACTGTCTCTGTGGGAGCGCCATAGGCAAGCGGCAGAACGGCCGCAAAGAGGCCAAGCAGTGCGGTGAGCTCCATCTCGAGTGATGACTGAAGTAGGAGTTGGTGTAGGGCGAAAGACTTTGAGGGTACCTAAGCGGATTGTCGTTGTGTACGTTGCGACTATTCACGAGAAGAATTTCACCTGGAATCTCGAGCTTCTTATACTCGTTCTATCTATTGGCAGGATGCACGCCAAGGTCCGGCATCGCATCAGTGCATCAACAGAATCGTAGGATTCTCCAAGGTCACACTACGTTTACGTGTCGTAGAGAGGCTCAGGATATCTGGAAAGTAGTGATGTTAAACTACAGGTCAGCGCTAAGGTCCAGCGCAGCAGCCGGCTGTTTACCGCAATAGTCAATCGAACCGTGCAGTAAGGACAAAGATTTGACACCTTCCGTAAGTTACCTAAGGACATCCTTCGCTTCGGACCGACTGCTAGTCCTAAAGTCATGTAAGCTGGCGGAACTTCCTATTCTAGTGCGTACTTTCTATACAAGATGAGTGGTTGGACCGACGGATTCATGGGATTGCTCGTGCCTTGACACGTGTATCAATAGACACAGCTTTATGTGTTGGAGAGTTTACGTGGGATTCTCATTTCATGTAAACCAGCCAGCCTTGCAGCTCCTAACTAGCTCCCCACATCGCAGTTGATCCGTGTGGCCTGACGAACTGCACTGGGCTAATCTCTGTGGGTCTACCTTTGTGGCCCTCGATTGTTCGTCAGACTTGACGGGTCTCCACGTTCATCTTTATGGCCTGGGTCGTAAGCCTATACGGGGTAGAAGCTCCATAACTCGGAGTGGCGCTCGCGGGACAAAATATGTACGTGCTTGGGCAAGTACAGAACTTTGCTATTTCCGTCAATCAGACACAATGCCATATGTGTGTAGGACAACTTACAGCAGGCTTATAGAATCAAGCACCACCCGCCCAGGGAGAAGACGGGCAAGTCTTACGACTGCGCAAACGACACTCTGCTGAAAAGAGCTGAGCCCTAAAGTGGCAAAGCAATTGGAGTCTATAGTGGTACAGATGATAAGTCGAAGCGCTTACGTAGTACGCCCGTGTCTTAGCGATGTACTTTACCCTTATCTAGTGGATTATTGCATGGGTTTGGCCGACTTATTCAAGCTATCTAAACGATCTTGGCATGTACAAAGAGGTAAGCTTTGACGAGCGAAAAAGAGAGATCTATGGAATCTGTCACAGCTGGCCAGGTCATGGACCTGTCTTAAATTAGATCTGTCTTCTTGCTACCATTATATCAAGGTAGGCTAGTTTAATTTATCGTCGCGGGAACGACACATACGCCCCAATGCCCCAACCAACTTGCGCCGGCGCGGAGCACGGCGGGAACAGTTTCCCCACAGCAAACTCCGGGTGTCCGGACCGGCAGTTGGCCATCGAACTGCCGGTATGTGCGGGGTTGGCAGCCATTATGCAGCATTTCATCCAAAGGACGACGATGTATATTCTATCACGCTGGAGCCAAAGTCTTCACTGAAGAGGGCAACGGCTTAAACGCCAAACCTAGGGCCTGAGTACTGCACATGGCCCCTCACCTCCATCCGCGGCCATGTTGCCTTCAGCACACGGGTATCCCGCGGACATCGATGATGCGCTGAGTTGTAGTAAATTCCGTAAATTCCATGTAGATCAATGAGTATTGAGGAGTCGCTGCAGCGATTTTCGCAATCGTATAAAATAGTAGTTTGCCTCTATAACTCAAGCTCCGCATTCACACCACCTCCCGGACTGCTATACTGCAAGCTGTGCAACATGACGAACAATAAGCTTCCGTTTCACGCTGACCACATTGGCTCTTTAATTCGTCCAAGCTCGCTGTCAGAAGCCCAGGCAAATGCCGACAGTGGCAGCATATCGGCTCCCGAGCTGCAGGCGGTTCAGCAAGCCGCCATAGCGGACATTGTTCAGAAGCAGCTGGCCAATGGCGTGCGTGCCATCTCGTCTGGCGAATACGATCGCAAATACTACTTCTCCGGCTTCTTTGAGAAGCTGAGCGGGTTCAAGGAAGTGAGCCCGGTGCCGTGGGACCTCGCACGAGTGTCGGCGCCACCGGTCGCGGCCCTGAAGAAGGCAGGCAAGCCCTACATGATGGCCGCCGTCTGCACCGGCAAGATTAGGCGGCTCGAGAGCCCGTACATGAACAACTGGAAGATGCTACGCGATGCGCTGCCCAGGGAGAGATGGAGCGAGTGCAAGTTTACGATGCCGCCTCCGTGCTACTTTCACCTGCGCCTGGCCAAGGGCAAGTGCTACAGCGCCGATGCATACAGCAACGACGGCGACTTTTTTGCCGACCTGGCCGTGGCCTACCAGCAGGAGATTCAGGCTCTGTACGACGAGGGTCTGCGCAACTTGCAAATCGACGACCCGACGCTCGCCTACTTTTGCTCCGACGAGATGATTGCCGCGCTCAAGGCCGAGGGCGAGGATCCAGAGGCGCTCTTCACGCAGTACCTCGCGGCGCACAACGACTGCATCGCCAGGCGCCCGGCGGACATGCACGTCGGCCTGCACGTCTGCCGCGGCAACTTTGCCAAGTCGATGCACTTCAGCCAGGGCTCGTACGAGCGCATCGCCGAGCGCTTCTTCTCCACGCTCGACTACGACACCTTCTTCCTCGAGTACGACGACGAGCGGTCCGGCGGCTTCGAGCCGCTGCGCCACCTGCCGCGGGGCAAGAACGTGGTGCTGGGGGTGGTGACGACCAAGGACCCGGCGCTGGAGGACGGGGACGCGGTCAAGCGGCGCGTGGTGGAAGCGGCGCGCGTGGTGGCGGCCGGCCAGGCCGTCGGCGTGGACGAGGCCATGGCGAGCATCGGCATCAGCCCGCAGTGCGGCTTCGCCAGCGTGGCGGTCGGGGCGGACGGCATGACCGAGGCAAGGATGTTTGAGAAGCTGAGGCTGGTGCAGGATATCGCAAGGGAACTATGGCCGTGATGGCTGGGTCCGGTAGGCGTTTGGCAGAGGTTTTAGGTCCACGGTAGCGGGTGTTGAGTAGCGAAGCGGGCTTTGGTAAATGGTCGCATTCCGAGTAGCACAAAGATGAGGATCATGGAAGAGTAACCAAGACAGGCGTAGCACAAAGTCGGTGGCACGATGCGCAACGTGATATTGAGATGCTGCCCCAGGGCTGTGCTGCGTGTCGTGCAGGAGATGCCACATGGTCGCATCCCCGCTTCAACTGGCGGCGTAATAAGTCGTGTACAGTAGTAGGCGGGCGGCGTCGTGTTTCGCGGGTTTGGCTGAAAATGGCAATCCAAGGTTGACGCGGTTCCTGCAGGCAACCACGAAAAGAATCAAGTATGGGTATTCGACATGCGGCGTCCTCTCTGTGTGTGCCTATTGCCTGTCAACCTTTGCAAGGCAACTCTCCATTACACTCTGTTGGTGCATACGAGTTGCTCGTGTTCTCGCCCGTGGCCCGCCAAAGCCGAAAGGAGCCCGTCGAACAACGACGGCGTCCGAAGCCAGGGCGCGCTGGGACCGGCTGATATAAACAACGGCGAGGCACGACCAGCCAGCCTCACCAGGCCAAGAGTTGCGCAAGTCACAAAGGGCCGGAAATGGTCACGCGTCGCCTGATGACGTGGGAGGAGAGTCCAAGGCGGGCAGGCTGCTGCACCCAGGGTTCTTTTAGTGCCGTACGATGCTGCCCGCGTGCCTTTCTTTATTTTATTTTTATAGCGGGCTGGACGACGCGCAGGCATTCGCAGTGGGTACCTACCAGCTAAGGCACTAAGTATGCCGACCGCTAAATGACCCCTACTTCCTCCCTGAAACGCCACTCTGTACCCTTCTTCCAGGGCCGCCACCGCTATGAACAGCGCCCGCACGGCCGCCAAACAGCCCGACTCGCCCGATAAACCCCGCTGCAGCCCACTACATTCTAGCGGCCCACCATCGCCGCCCAGGCGTCTGCTTGCCATATTGGGAGCTGGAGGCTCACCTGTGCATCATTGCTCGCATCCGGCAGACGTAATTCTCGATTCCCCTCCTCCACTTGCCATCTCTTAAACAATATCCTACTTCCTATCGCCACAGCTTCCAGCCTGGCCTCTACCTTTTTCGACATCGTGTCATCAACTCCCTTTCCGTTATGAGCGGCTAGCTGGCCTCTTTGCGATCGATATATATCTCCTCGAGGAACCCGACTGGTTCGACTCTTACTAGTAACAAGAGTCAGCTGCCCAGCTCGCCCTGCCGATAAGCCAACTTCCGCCACTTTTCTGCGTCGCAACGCTTTTGCCTTTTTTCCATTCTTCACCTTTTCGTATTGTATATATATACAATACTATACAACTGGCGATCGTGACACATCCGCTCAGGCCCATCCCCAGCCGCCATGTTTGACCTACCCGCCATGCTGCTATGGTGAGTCTCTCATCCGTTTGCCCCGCGTTGGGTTTGCCGCGCGCTCCGTATAGCTTCCAACAAATCTAACAATATGCTTTCGCGGCTCTGTAGCTCGGTAGCATCCGTCCTCTTTCCGATATTCGCTTCATACAAGGCTCTTAATTCGTCTGACCCAGCCCAGCTAACACCATGGCTCATGTACTGGGTTGTGTTTAGCGTCTGCACACTGGCCGAATCTTGGGTGTCTTTTATTGTCACTTGGTTGGTTCCATCCTCCTCGGACACTTGGCGCATTGCATCGCTGACTTGCTCACTATTTCTTTCCTCCCACAGGATACCCTTCTACGGATATTTTCGCCTGATATTTCTTCTCTACCTCATCTTACCCCAGACCCAAGGCGCCCGTGTTCTATACGAGCAGTACGTCCACCCATTTCTACAGGACAATGAGACCCAAATCGACGAGTTTATCGCCGGCTCGCACGAGCGCCTCAAATCCACAGGGCTCTCATATCTTCGGCAAGCTATCAACTATGTTAGAGAGAGGTTCCTCGGCATGCCCCCTGCCGAGCCTCCTGCGCCTATTCCTGAGAATGTCGGCGCGCAAGGCTATACACAGGCTCTCCTCTCGAGGTTTAGCATCCCTTCCACCAAATGGGTCCCCAGCGGCGCCCAGAGTGGCAGCGATCTTTATAGCCTTTTGTCCAGCGCAGTTGCAGCCGCCAGCGGTGCTGGGACTGCCAGGAGCGCCACAGGCTCCGGCGACATGACAGCATCTGGCAATCTCATCCCGGACCACTTGCGCGATTCCGGGGAGAAGATGAGCTTTATATCCACACAGAAAGAACGTCTCAACTATCTGCTGGCTGCTCTAGACCGCGAGGCGCAGCAACTTCAAGGCGAGCCGCCAAGGCAGGCCGCGCCGGGCACTTTTGACGGAAATGCAGACTCTGCACCTACACCCCGATCGCCCAGCGGGCTCAGCATGCTCAGCGCTCTCAGCAAGAGTCGCAGCGAGGCTGATTTTGAAAAGATTGAGGCTGATAGCGGTACCGAAGACGAGCTCACCATGCGCAGGCGCAATGTGTCGGGCGGCGGCTCCTGGATGCCTTGGGCATGGGGCGGCGGCGATGAGCAGACCGAAGGCCAAGGCTCAAGCACTGGACGAGAGCACTAGGCCTGCAACTCGTGCTGCAGCAACCAGGATGAGACTTTTCCCTGGGATGACTGGCGCTGGACTGTAGACGGTGTTGCCGGGCCGCACGGGTTTACATACTTTCGTTGAAACGCTTGAGTTTAGATAGACAGTGATACAGATAGGCGCTATGCAACATTTATACACGTTGAGATTGACCTGGTTTGGCTCACTCTGCGCGAGAAACGAGAGGTAATAATAGGTTTATGCAAAACCATTAAAGTTTAATGTACATTACGTCGAGGGTGTTCCATCCACCATGTCTCGCCGTTGTATAGGATATAATACACGTCTGAAGGATTTTGCTACAAATTGACAATGAAGCGCCATTGTGTAACTTTGAACCATCAGACTTCTTTCTCCACCCCTAGCCGCTTCGTCTCTTGAAGGTCTCGCCCTTCATTATTTCGTCTGTCGGTAGGGATAGGCAACCTCGACGGCGCCCTTGCGGTACCAGAGCGTGCGCTTCTTTTTGGTGGTGGCGTGCTCGACCCAGACCTCCTCCATGCGGTTCTTCTTGAACCAGCGGATGAAGCTGGGGTCCCAGAGCTCCGACGCGATGCCCAGGTCCTTGCAGCAGCGCATGAGCGCGTTGGACTTGCAGCCCTCGACGGCCGAGGGGAGCTGGTCGGCACCGAAATACGAGTTTTCGCCCTGCGCTTGGGAGACGAACCTAGGAGCAGCGTCTCGGGTTAGTTCTTGACCTTTTTTTTTTTTTTAAACAAAGAAATTGTCGAGCTATACGGCCCGAAAGTTTCTTCTCACCTTCCATCTACAATCAGGGCATACTCGCGCGTGACAATCGAGTCGCCGACGACGGCCTCGCCCTTGGGGATCAGGCCCCAGCCCATGGGGCCAAACGCCTCGTTGAGGCGCCGCCTGTAGCGGATCTCGGGGAGGTAGATGATGCCGTCGGGCTTGACCTCGATGTCGTCGACGTCGAGCGGCCGCATGAGCGCGCCAAACTGCGTCTGCGTCACGGGCCGGCTCGCGATGCCGTGGAAGCTCGTCGACCAGTCCACCACGGGGATGGCGGCGTCATCGGCCGCGCCACCCGCACCATCCTCGTGCGCAACGGTCGACGGCTGGTAGAAGAGGTCGGTGGGGATCGCGGCCGAGGCCTTGCTGCTGCTGCTCGTGGTGGAATATGGCTTCGAAAACGGCTTTGCTTGCTTGCTGGGCGGCGCCGGTGGTTTGCCGGATGCTGCAGACTTTGGCGCTGCGGCGTCGTCTGGCAGGGTTGTGACTTTGGGTGCGGGCGGTACCGACTTGGAAGAGGAAGAAGAGGAAGGAGAAGCTCCTGGCGTCGCAGAGGCGGACCAGAACCGCGTAGAGGGTGTGTTGAGGTGGCGGGTGGCGACGCGGGTTTGGCAGCGTATTTGCCGCTGGCCCTGCGTCAGGGCTCTCCGAGAGGCATTCATGATGTGTGGAGAGAAGAGAATGAGAGGCCGCCGGCGGGATTGGCGTCAAAGGGGGCCGAACGAAGGATGTAGAAGCAAAGGAGAGAAGCTCGACGATGCAGACAGCTTTTTCTGGGCGCGAGCTTGCCAACATGAGCCCCACATTTCTGCGTGAATCGCTTGCAGCATTGCATGAGATCTGATGTTGTATTGGGTATTTGTATTGATACAGAGAGATGTGAGGACATGTTGTACATATTCTGGTTTCGTTCCTGGCCATCTACGCATCCTTGGTAGACGTTCGCTCCTCGTTTCCGTGACGCTTCCAGCACTCTTTAAACTGCTGCATCTTGGTGACGGTTAGTACAGCATCGGGGGAAATACACTGATCGCAAGAAATGGATCGAAGAAAAAGGAGGTGGAATAATTGATGAAAGAGACCCAAGAGACTTACTTCGGAAGTACAAGCTCTCCAATCCTTCTTCTCAAAGTAGCAATCCGTCATCTTGGCATTCTCATCTATGGCCATCCAGTCAGCTTACAGTGTCCACGGCTGTGGAATGGCGTCAACTCGGAATGACCGGTATAAAGCCCGGTGAGCGCCATTGAACTCTGAAAGAAATCAAAACAAAACGTGAAAATTTTCAAAACAGAGGACATGACTCACCAGAGCATCCAGTGCTAAAGATTCGCTTGTCCCTGTTGCGCGGTGGCCATCCAAGGTTAGCATCGGAACGACTGAACCGTTGCATCCCAGCGCGGCACTTTTGCCCACTCAACCGCTCAACATCCCGCAGCAAACACGCACCACAAACTCACCACTCATCCGGCTCATCGTCGCCATCTGTCTGACCAGTAGCGCCGGGCTGCTGCACCTTGTCCTCCTCTGCCTTTGGATTCTCGGCCTGTTCTTGCCGAGGCGATCCCATCCTGCTTGTTGGGCTTTTTTCCTTGGGGCCGGCGAGGTTGTAAGGTGGAAATTCTCCGGACTTCAGCGCGACGGCTGGCGACCCGTCTTGTACAGACCACCTTGAGATTCACAAACATGGCGCCACAGCGGCTCAATGTTCTTGTCTACACCGGTATGTCTCTCCTGCACTAGAACCTGCTCAAATTAGCTCTTGTTTCTGACCCCCAATGTCGCCCCCCCTTCCCAGGCACCGGCACGACCAGCGAGTCGGTCCGCCACGCCATGTACTCGCTGCGGCGGCAGCTCGCGCCCAACTACGCCGTCATCCCGGTCGGCGAGGCCGTGCTGCTCAAGGAGCCATGGCCGCCGACGTGCGCGCTGCTCGTCGTCCCCGGCGGCGGCGACCTGGGCTACTGCCGCGTGCTCAACGGCGAGGGCAACCGGCGCATCGCCGACTTTGTCCGCCGCGGCGGCGCGTACCTCGGCCTCTGCGCCGGCGGCTACTACGGCTCGCGCCGCTGCGAGTTTGAGGTTGGCAACACGCCTCTGGAGGTGATTGGAAGCCGCGAGCTGGGCTTTTTCCCGGGCACATGCCGCGGCGGCGCGTTCGAGGGCTTCGAGTACGCGAGCGAGAGGGGCGCGCGCGCCGCCCGCCTGAGCCTGGCGAGCGACGTCGTCGAGGGCAAGCTGCCGGCGGAAATGGCCTGCTACTACAACGGAGGCGGCGTGTTTGTGGACGCGGAGCAGTGGGAGGGTAAAAAGGTAAAGGTGCTCGCGTCGTACTGCGATGAGCTGGATGTCGACGGTGGTAAAGCCGCCATTGTCCAGTGCAGTGTTGGCGACGGCAAGGTCATTCTTTGCGGTACCCATACAGAGTAAGTCTAATTCTTTGCTGAGCGTGCAGTCGTTTCATGGCTGCTCTGACACAATTGGCGTAGATTTGCGGCCGAGAACTTGCACCGCCAGCCCGACATCCCCCACTACGACGAGCTCATTGCCAGCCTCGCGCGCGACGAGCGCACGCGGTCTGGCTTCCTGGGCCTGTGCCTCGAGCGCCTCGGCCTCGAGGTCAACAGGCGGGGCACTGCCCCGCCTGTGCTCACCAGCCTTCACCTGTCTGCCGCGGACGGCGGCACGGTCAGCGAGCTCCTCCACGCCTGGCAGGACGCCGCCATTGGCAGGGAGCACGGGCAAGACCTCCTCCGGGGCGAGGCCGACACGTTTCGTATCCGCAGCAAGGAGAGCGGCGCCTGGAACCTCAAAGATTTGAGGGAGGCGCTGCCCGACACTGGTGCCGGGCCCGGTGCCGCCCCGGAGCTCGACGCGCACGGCGTGCCCGACTACAAGTCCGTGACCAAGGACATTGTGGCCCACGAGCTGCAGCTGCCGGATGAAAAGCTCACGCCACGCTTCAATCACAAGCTCTTTTACTCGAGCCTGCAGCAATTTCAATCCATTGAGAAAGATGCCAGAGAATGGGGCAACACTCTTCTTTACGGTGATGTCGTTACGAGTACCAATGTTCTTCTTGAAAAGTGCGTTGTAGACTCACAAACGCCATACATGATACGGATTTGTGCTAATGGTTTCAATTCTACAGAAATCCCAAGCTTATCGCAAAACTGCCCTCTGGCTTTACGTTTACTGCTTCAACACAGCTAGCTGGTCGCGGTCGTGGAACCAACGTCTGGGTTGCGCCGCCCGGCTCGCTTCTCTTCTCCGTCATCATCAACCACCCCGCCAACCTGGCCGCGTCCCGGCCTGTCGTCTTTGTCCAGTACATTGCCGCAATTGCCGTTGTCGAGGCCATCCGTTCATACGGCCGAGGCTACGAGGATCTTCAAGTCAAGCTCAAGTGGCCCAACGACATCTGTAAGTCGAAAGCACCCCCGTATGGCCCTTGACACTCCCTTGTTAACAGTTTGTTATCGAGATGCCCTGGACCCAAGCAAACCTGCGTCGGAAAAGTCATACGTCAAGATTGGCGGCATCCTCTCCCAGTGCGGCTACTACGACGGCAACTACCAAATCATCCTGGGCATCGGCATCAACGCCGTGAACCCGCGCCCGACGACGTCCATATCGGACATGCTCGGCGAGGGCGCCGCGCCGCTACATCTCGAGACGCTGCTCGCGCGCATCCTCACGCGCATCGAGGCCGTGTACGCCCAGTTCCGCCGCGAAGGCTTCTCCGCCAACCTCGAGTCGCGGTACTACCGCCACTGGCTGCACACGGGCCAGGAGATTACGCTCGAGGCCGAGGCCGGCACGAGAGCCCGCGTCTTGGGCATCACGCGCGACTGGGGCATGCTCCGCGTGGAGGAGACGGACAGAGAGGGCCGCGGGACGGGTCGCATATGGTCTCTGCAAAGCGACGAAAACAGCTTTGACTACTGGAAGGGTCTTGTGCGACGGAGAGACTGAAGGTACCCCGAAAAAGAGTACAGAGGGCTTTTGTGAAGATGTAAATAGTATATTGTTGATGAAATAATACAGGTGGTAATTTGCCAAAACCAAGCACACCTAGGTGGCGAGAGTCCAGACAAATATACCAGTAATTGCTGTAGAACCAGAGGCTGCCGTCAGTCCCGCGGCGGATTCTTGTTTCTCTAGATTGTAGTGTATTTTTTCCGCCCATATAACGCCGTGCCATGCCGCAGTCGAGTGAAGATGTACATGTATACAAAGGAAATCTTTCCCCGTTTCCTTTCCGCAGCCACCTGTAAACTGCCGAGTTATTATCCCGCGTACGCCCTTGTCGTTTCGAATATGTCGGTGTTGGTCGAGTCGGTATCGATGTGGGTGACTCGATATCAACCCGTGTGTCGGCCGCCCAAAGGAGTCGGCCTACCGATCCTTGTAGACCTTGGGCTTCCACCCCTCCTGGGCCTCGGCCTCTTGCTCGACCTTTTCCTTCATGGGGCCGAGCTCGCGCTCGAAGCGCTCCTTGGCGCGCACAATCTTGCTCTGCAGGTAGAAGCTGCCGCCCTTTTGGGGATCGTTGGCGTCGAACAGGCGCTTGTAGCGCTCGAGCACCTCCTCGACGTTGGCCTGGCCGCCCGCGGGGGGCTTGACGTTGAGCACCTTGCAGGCCTCGTCGAGCGTCATGCCGCCCGACAGCGAGGCGCCGACCGAGCCGCCGCCGTTGCCCGACTTGGCCTGCGCGCGCTGGTACGCGGACGCGGCCTGGGCCTGCTTGTACGCCGCCACAAAGGACCGGCCGAGGATGCGCGAGCCCGTGACAAAGGCTGTGAGGACGAAGCGGTGCGCCTGTGTAGGACGAGGACTGTCAGCTAGATGAATGATGAAGAAAAGGGGGAGCGGCCGTCGCGAGTGAATGCTCCGCCGAGCTGTGCGCCGGCGCAAAGCTGTTTGCTCGTTCCCTGCAGACTGCTTCCGTACCATTTTGGATCAGACGAATTCAATCGCTGACGGGGATTTGTGTGCGTGATTAAATGCAATGATGAGAGCAATAATTTCTCTCCCGCGAGAAAGCAGGATGCTTCTGCGTCGTCGTCTGGGGGACGGTTGAGTGGCGGGCTTGAAGTCAGATGATTCGGACGCAAAGGAGAAGGTCGCGAGATTTCGGAGGCGACAGATTTTCCAGACGCCAGGGCCGATGCGCCGCCGACCAGGCACTGAGAAGAGGCCCTTCAACCCGCAGGGCAGTGCTTAGTCATGCGACAGACCAACTCGATTCACACGTTGAATTTATCAACCCTTTCAATCGACTGCGATACATGACTTTATAAATCAAACGACTGGGGTCTAATATTTATTGTTCCTGGCGAAAAAATAGCTCGCGTCAACCCAGTCGGCAAAAAAAAAAAAAAAAAAAAAAAGTACAATTGCATCGAGAACAAAAAGAGTCGCCCCATCCTGGTTCAAACGTAACTTATAGTGGCCAAATACCATCTATAGTCTAACGTGGTCATTGACCAGGAAGAAACTTGCACAATATCTCCCTACATATACATATCAACTTTTGATGGCGTGCACCTTGAGTTCTCTTCATGCAGCCTTTTTCACTCAAACACTTATTATCCAGGTCATTTTTTTAACCGAGTTTTTATTGTGTTTCACGTCTACCTACCTAACCCGACCCTAAAACGCTCTCTAATTTAATACCAAGGACTTTACTTTTACCTTCTTTCTATTACTTATTCTTAACTATATTAGGTTCATATATAGTATTTTCAGCTCAAGCCTTGCAAAACTCGATTTGTAATCTAGGGGTAGCTGACCGTAAAACTTTAATGGACACAATAGCAGACCTACACCGTAGGCTAAATTTCTTCAAAACTGCTGCGCCATTGCCCCTTGTAAAGTCAAATATGTGGTGTTGATCTGAGCAGCATCACCGTCAAACGGATTAGAAGAGTCCTGTTGGTTGTTCTGATTCGAGTTGAGCACCTGAACAGACCACTTCTTTGCCTGGACCAGATTCGCGATCGAAGCAACGTACTGATTGGTGGCCTGCACAAAGTCGTCATTCGCAGACGCCCAGGGCTGGCCAGCCTTAATTCCCTCGTTAAGGGTCCGTTGAAAGGCGTTCATCGGGCTAGCGGCAGGACAGCCAGGCTCGTAGGACTGTACGAGCTTTGAGAGCCCCTGGAGCGCGAGACTAAGATTGCCCGCCGCAGTCTCTTGAGCGGGCGCGACCTTGCGGGTGTCCTGTGCTCCTGCGCCAGGACTCGCGCTCGAGGAAGACCCTGTTGTGACTGCATCGCTATTTGCCGTGCTTACCGTCGAAGTTTCAACGCTGCTAGTCCCGGTACTGCTTGGAGTAACAGGGATGCTTGGAGATGGACTAGTGGGTGTGGTTGTGCCCACAAAGGCCTTCAGCGGATAGATGATGTACGCCTCACCAGTGAAGGTCTCGTCCGCATCATAGCTTCCGTAATCTGTTGGAGCCTTGGCGAGCCAATTTTTGACTGGTTGCCACTCATCCGGCGGGGACTCGAACATCTCGGCCAACGTGACGCCAAAGGCAGCAAGACCAACAAGGAAGCCAATGGGCCCGCAGATCGCACCCACGGTTTCGAACCCAGCAATCTCGGCAACAATCTCGCCAGTGCAGGCAACACCCTCAACTACGCCTAGGGAGAAGTTGATCTTGGCGTCGAGCTGCTCACGAGCCGCTACAGGATCGTTGGAGCCAGAGCCAGTATCAGACATCTCATCAAAGCTCGACACTAGGTTGAGAACACACCCAATCAGCCCCATGGTGCGAGCAAAATGGCCAAAGTTGCCGACGAATGCGCGTCCTGCTTTGGCAAAGCTCAGAGGCTCTACAAAGCCTGGTTTTGCAACATCTGCGAACCAGGCCCTGGCTCCGAATAGAACTCGTCCTTTGCGCATTCCGAATCTGACGGCAGAAAAGAGGTCCCCGGTCACGCCGACAAGTTTTCCAACGGCAGACAGGCCCGCCACGGCGACCGAGCAGACCACCGTACCCAGCTGTGTAGGTGACATCGAGGAGCCAGCGCCGCTGATGATCTCATAGAGTCCAACGATTGCCGCCACATGCACGCCGAGCTTCAACAACCATTTGCCGCCCTCCCAGACCCCTTTACCGACAGCTTTGAGCTTTTCCCAAGCAGGCATTGCGGCGAATCTTCGCAGCAGATTCCCTCCGCCTTCATTTAGCCCTTGCACCACTTCTCCATCGCCATTGAAATGCGGCACGCCGTCTGCACCAGGCACAAGATGATCAGACAGCGAAGTCATTTCAATGCCCTGCGAGACCTGGCCGTAGGTGAGGCGTGTGGTTTCGACCCCAGGCGGACTTCGCTTGCTCCAGAGGTGAAGCAGCTTCTCGCGTACAGTGGACGTGCTCGACATGAGGAAGTATAACGTGTTGATGGCCACGCTTTGTAGATTTGCCGCATCCTGGCTAATTTCTTCGCCCATCGCTTTCAGTGCTGCGTCGATGGACTTGGAAAATGCCTCCTCGTTACCGGGATTGTTTGCTGCTGACCCGTTGATCATATCCATAGCCTCGTCATCCACGTACATAGAGTAAGCCATGTGCTCAGTATTGGCCGCGTCGAGTGCTTCAACCACGGTCTGTATGTTGAGCTCAGGCATCGGGTTGCCCCCGTTCTGGTTCTCTGCGGCATGCTTAAGCACTGTTAATTTGTTGATTATATCTCGAGTTGAGCCTGGGCCAAGAGTACTGCCCCCAGGACTAATTTCGGCTGCGTTGGCCCCCAGAATGGCTTGCCTGCTCAGCTGCTCCGGCGACGTACAGAAGTACGCGTACCACTTGAACCAGCCCGCAGCATCCTGGTCATAGTTGGCCAAATTGGGGCGCAGCTTCCGAAAACCTAATGCGTAGGTCTCCATGCTGGCCTTGCGAAAGTCTTTTTGCAAGTGCGCAATGAGTTTCGCGTCTTTGACTGGATCCAGTCCGTACATGGTGATCGGGTCCCATAGAGGATTGAGCGACGTGGCCTGACCAGCAGCTGGAGTGGACGTAGCTGGCGCAGAACATACTCGGTTGAAAAGCGTGTTCTTCCACTCAAGATGGTCCGTGATCTCGGAGGGAATGCTACCGTCCTTGTTCTTCTTCAAAAAGTCACACAACATGTGCACCCCAGCGCGGGGAAAATAATACTGGTTCTTGTTGTAAACTGCGATGAGTTCTGGATCGGTAATTGTCTCTTGAGTGCCTAGGAGGAGTGCAAGATTTGCGTCCGCAAGGCTGTGCTTTATGAGTTGGTTCATGTAATCGCCGCCGTAGAACTGAGCTCCGTCTTTGCCGGTAGCAATGCCTACATCCTCGGGTGTGGCAATGGGGCTCAAACCTTCCAATTCGCCTGGGTTAGGACTTTTCCCAGTAACAAATGCTGGTGGCTGCACGGTAGGAGGGAGGACAGTGACCGTCGCGGTCTGGCTTGTGTCAGGACCCTGGTACTGCCCCTTCAATATCCACTTCGAGCCATCAGATTTAACCATAGTACCATTCAACGTTGTTGGATTTCCACTGGTTGCGTCGTACGACTCGGTAATATTGAACGACCAGTCCGAAAGAGGCTCCTTGACCTTGATGAGTTGCAAGCCATTGCTTCCGTCGAATAGAGCACCACTTGCATCGGACGGAGCAAGTGCAACCGTCGAATGGGATATATCCACAGACTCGCCCAGCTCGCCGTTGATGTATGGTGCGTAAAGTGCGGCCACAAAAGTGACACCGCCGACAAATTGCTTCTCAGGTGGAAGGGTTGTATCAAGGCTGGCAGCAACGACCTTGGTCCCGTGCCAAAGGCAGCCTTCCTGAATCCACGCGCCGGCAGGGTCGGACACTTTCTGGCTTTGCAGCGTCCACGTATTCAGGGACAACGCCTGACTTGCTGTCGATTTGGCTTGCACATCTGCAACACTGATGATCAACCGCTATTAGCCCCAATGAAACGCACGCAACAGCTGGCAGGCACTTACTTGGGGGTTGCGATTGCAACGGCGGGATCGAGAATAAAAGAGCCCTCCATGATTGAGACAGTGAACGTTCCAGACCAACCGGAAACTATGTTGCGGTGAGAATCCTAGATCTTTGCGCTTACTTGAAAGAGCAAGATTGTGACTGTAGACTTTCACTGCACATAGAAAAGAACGCGTCGCCTGGATTATATAACTTGCCAGGCAACTCCCTGTGCAGGGCTGACGGCTGAAGTTCATGGTTGCTCAACGATTGCTTGCCGCCACCACGAACCTGAACAGCCACGCCAGGCTCGAAATGCCTGTACAAGACTAACACGTGTGCATTGATACACACATCGCACCACTCAGTGCCCGAAACGGCAGAAATGAGGAGCGTGGCGGATGTCTGGGCCTTCGTCGGACGACTTTGTGAGCCTGTGCTCTGTACCCTGATCCAGCGCCTCCCTATGGCTCGGAACTTACGCCTAAGTGAGAGGTGTAGATGAGCCGCGGAACAGTCCTGAGCAACAGTTTCATGTCTGCTCAATTGCGGCCAGATGCTAATGGCGCGTGTCTCGGCCTCAGCCAGAAGCGCTATCGATGCGCTAGTGAAGGGAGCTGAACGGCAGGGCTGCTTCTAGACCATCCAATTATTAAAAACTACGGAGGTCGCCTTCAGAACAATTGCGGCCCGCGAACCCTAGCTACATGGACATGACGAGGACTAGCAAGGATTCAACAAGGGCAGGTACATGAGGATACAACGAGCGCCATGATATGTATCTGCAGAATAGGATAACAGCGTCTCAGCTGAACGCCGTGAGGGATCAAAGCTTTCTGAAGCAATTTAATTGTCGCTATACTTCTACTGGCTCTGACTGCGAAGAGAAGTATTATAATGTATCCTCTATGTATCACCAACTTCTAGCGTCGACGCAGTTGTTTTGAAGGCGATCTCGGTACTTCCAAAAGGAAGACGTTGTTCAGCGTTACTCCGAAAGCAAGACTGCGGCTCGTCAGGCAGCCGAGCAGTAGACTACATCTTCTGCTACGTCCTATAAATATTATCGACGTTCTAGCCCTCAATTATGGAAACAGCACAACGCAATCTCACTTGCCCCTAACATCCTCCACCACGAACTTGCACACCAAAGCTGGCCGCAAAAATGACATTTCAAACCCCCGTCGAAAAACAAAGCGACCTAAAGAGGTTCGTCTTCACAACTACCGTACAGACCTCCGACCACTCCGGTACCTGGGTCGATTTCGGATCATTGGAAGTTGGCATGGGCATGACTCTGGGTGGCCAATTGTTGTCGATTGTGAGTGGCGCCGTTCATTCCAAGTGCCACTGTCCAAACAAAGAAAGGCTATTGCTAATGCAGTTGAACAGATCATTTATCGGAGCCGGCTCAATCAGATCACAGACTTGACTACATACGTTGATGTGACTGTAACAGACGACAGCTCGTTCTCGTTGTCACTCCCATTAGAGAAGGCTTCGGATCCCGATATCGCACCAGGCTTCACCATTACCGTCGTCGGATGGGGTGCGAAACCGAAATTTACCGGGATACTCGGTCCAAGCGTTACTTCATCTTCGGCACAGCTCTGGCAAGGCCAATATCTCATCGTGGATGGTGCGCCACTGAGCTCACTCTTAAGTCCTCCTGTGCCCATCAGTGCCGACGTGCAAGCATTTCTCAGTCTTTCGCCCTTGACAACGACATCTGGAGCCGACGTTGACAAGGCGAAACAGTGGGGGATTGACATCCTTCAAGATGTAAGTATTCCTGTCTCGAACTTCTCAACACAATTCGGGCTACTTATTCTGCGATGCGAGCCTTTAGATCATGCTGCATACTGTATCATCAGAGGGACAAAGTGATTTCTTCAAGAATCTTGGTCCGCTAGGGTCCTTCTTTGCAATCAAGGACTTGCCTGGCGGAAGTCTCCCCTCCGGCTCCCCACTGGCGCCCATCCCTCTGCCCCCTGCGACCAATCCAGAGCCATTCTACACCGGCCCAGGACTCCTGACGGGAGCTTCAGAGAGCCCAATGCCCCTCATGCTATCGTCGATCCAAAGTGCCAACTTTACCCTCTTCGAGTATCTTGGTGTTCACGTGATATGCCACGCACTGAAGACCGCCAAGTGGCTCGATCCGGTGTATGCGGATCATATCAAGGATCTGGCAGCCGAGTTCGTAGCCATGCTAGTCTGCTCGGATGCCGAGCTAAACGACAAAGAGCAGGCTTACGGCCTAGACATGCCCCTCATTGTTCAGAACCAGGTTGGCAGCCTGCGCACCCAGTACTTTGACGCCGCAACACGATGCTACCTTGCAGGTTGGGCCACACTATGTCCGAACGTTGCTGCGTTTGACAGCGCAACCGCGCTTGTCATGTACAATGCTATCGTTGAGGTCGTTTCGACAGATTCTTACAAGGCGCGAAGCATAGAAGTCGAGGCCGGGGCGCCTTCCGCTGAAGCTGCTACAACCATATCGACACAGCTAGGGATGCTGCACGACAAGCTTGTCCTGCTTCAGCTGCTATCGGGTACAGTCATCGGAACGCCTGAATGGATTACAGCGAATGGACAGATAAATTCCGTCATAAGTGGTCTTGAAACTGGGGCCACGGCGACTGGCCTCTTTGGGCAGACAAACGTGGCCATGCAGGCAGAGGACTTCAAGCTGCAGCCGACACTTGACGATATTTTTAGCGGCCAGGAACTCAACGACAAGTGGACAAGGGATAATGTATCGGTCCACGATGATGGCAGAGTTCCAAATGCAGCAAGTAATTTCGACTACCGAACAGCCGCAGCTGACCAGTATCTGTTAGCGTCTGCGAAGAGTCTTGGGCTGTATACCGAACCTAGCATAAGCGAGCAGGATCCTTCTCATTGTGTCATCTTATAGCACTTTCAAGCAGAGATAAAGGTACCAGATTTTGAATAATAAATTTATAGTCATTAGGTCTTTAGAGTTACTACTGATAGTAAACACTAATATTAGTAGTTAACAAAAGGTCTATGATAAGTAGGGTATAATATTTCGTTATTATTAATTAGTTAATTTATATATTCATTATTATTGTTACTCTAACTAGGTCTAGCCCATCTAGTACTACTATAGAGTAACAAGGGGAAGGAAAATAGAGTACCTAGGGGAAACCTCCACTACTCAACTTATATACTACTTAAGCTAAAGCCTATTTAGTACTCCTGTCAAATTTCCTGGTAGAAAACCTTCTTGTTGGTAGAATAACCTCTTAGAATAACCTCTTTAAAAGAGATTACCTGGATAGAAATTCTATGACTATATACTATCATAATCCTTATCATTAATAAAAGCTCTATTTGACTCTAAGAATTAATATAGCTGTAGTAGAAGAGTTATAGTGATTATAAAAAGTAGCGTTATTAGTAAGGTTAAACGCATCACGAGCTGGTGGATTTTATTCGCGTCACTTTTGGCACCCCACTGTACCTTGGTACTGAGTCAAAGTACAGGGCATTCACTACCTACTGTTTACAGTGGCTACCTATGCCAAAATTCTCGGCCGCCTGAAAGCCGCTGGATACTGAACCCTAGGTCGACAATATACATCAAAGTATTGCCAAGGCGACATTTCTTATTCGTCTGAGCAGCTTATTCGGGACTCTGGAAGATTAAAGACCCAAATTGACTTATTCCGTTTCACTGACCTGTTGTCCTATCTCACTTCTCATCTCGGGCAAGCTCACACTCACCTTTGCTGTTCGTTGCTGTGTGAGGAGGGGATCTTCCACCAGCAACCATGACGCCGCAAGATGTCGCAGACTTGCTCCAGCGCAATGGCCGCGGAGAGTCGACCGAAGAGTACGACGAGACTCTTGAGACGGAATCTGCAGTGCAGCGTCGAACCGAGCTTCTGGCAGATGTGCTCAAGTCTTGCCAGGAGCTGCGAGCCTCGGACAGGGTTCAGCTCGAAGCGGTGGCTGAGAAGCTCGGCGACGGTAGCCGAGACGGTATGATTCCAGCCCTGAGCTACCCGAAAATAACATCGGAATGAGGCTAACATTGTCTTTAGAGGCCTGGCGTATGCCGTATGGAGACTCTGGCATTCTGGCATTTTTCCTTGAGGAGCTTGCCGAGGACGACATTAGCAACAAGCTCAAAGTTCAATCTTTGCGAATTGTAGGAAATGCATGCGCAGACACGAACAAAAACCGAGCTCTCATGGTAGAAGAAAATCGTCTAGAAGCGGTTATTCGGCAGCTTAATGACGAGAGTGTTGTTCAATTCACCATTCCGGTGCTGTACAATGTCATGGTCGACTATGGTATGTGGCTGCATCATGGGGTTGTGCTTCGACATCATCTACATGGCGTGCTGACAAGACTGCGCTGCAGATCCCGCCCAAACTCTCGCCTCGGAGCTCAAGATCAGCCAAGCCATGATTAAGCTTCTCTCCTCGCCAAACCTCCCGCAATTCCTCGGTGTCGTCCTCTACTTTTGCCGCATCCTCGCGCTCATCGTCAACAAAGACTCCGAGGCCGCCAACGCCGCCGACGACACCGTCGCCGTGCTCCTTTCCGTCGCCGTCAGCACGCCCTGCAAAGACGACGTGGAAGAGTTTGCCTCGCTCGGCTCCGTGGCCGTCGCCTATCTCGCCGCCGAGAGGTTTCAGCGCCTGGCCCTCTCGCAGGGCCAGGTTGGCCTCTTCCTGGACGCCTTTCGCCACGCCCACGAGGGCTTCGACCTGACGCAGGTCGACGATCCAGACATGGTCACCGCCCTCAAGCAACTCCGTCTCTCGATGCTCAACATGGTGGCCGAGCTCACGGCCCAGGATGCCTTTCACGACACGTACCCGCTGTCGTCGACGCCCGCGCAGACGGTCCTCTCCTGGCTCCGCAGCAGCGACGTGCAGCTCCAGGCGGCCGCCTGTCTCGCTCTGGGAAACCTGTCGCGGTCAGACGCCGCAGCGACGTCGCTGGTCGAGCAGCACGCGCCACAAGCGGCGCTCGTCGACATCATGTCCGACTCGGCCGTCACCGATGCGCAGCTCCTGCACTCGGCGCTGTCGTTCCTCAAGAACCTGGCCATACCCGTGCAAAACAAGCCGGCGCTGCGTCCGCTGCTGGACTCGGCCTGCCTGCCACGCATCTACGGCCTAGACGCGCAGCCGCAAGTCCAGTACGCCGCCGTCTCGCTGACGAGGCTCCTGCTCTCCAACTGCCCAGACAACGTTGCACAGTTCTGTCAAGACACCAGCCAGACAGTGGCGGCTGCAGACAGCGAGTCTGGCGCGCCCGAGAAGAGCGGCAGCGTGGACGACTTGATTTCTCTCTTTGGCCGCACCGATACGGAGCCCACCAAGGTCGAGGCCGCGCGGGCCATTGCCGCCATCTGCCGCGTCCTGCACTCCAACGCCGCCGCGGAGCTGCTCCCGCGCTACGGTGACTCGGACAGCGAGAGCCGATCTGCGTTTTATGCCCGCCACGATGTGGGCGCACCGCTCGCCTTTCTCGTCACGCAGGAAAAGTGGCAGATTCTGCGCTCCGAAGCGTGGTTCGTGCTGGCCCTCATGTCTCGCTCCGCCGACGGGTCCCGTGTCATTGCTGCCGTGCTGCAGCAGGAAAACGTCTCGGCACAGCTGACCGGGACCGTCACCGGCCAAAAGAACAGCGCCCAGGTCACTGAAGTGGACGAGGCCGCGGACGAGAGCACAACCGCACTGTCGGCGGTGGAGGGTCTGGGCTTGCAGCTGCAGCAGGCCGATCCGAAGCAAAAGGAGCGCATTGCGGCCATCGAGCGTGAAAATGCTCTCGTCATGTGCACCGAGTTGTTGAGAAACTGGAACGACGACTTCAAGCCGTTGAGCCGCGGCTTCCTGGAAGGCCTGCTAAAAGACGGCACCGAGATGATAGTGGCGCAAAGGAGCAAAGAATCCGCTGCAGCATGATGCATATATATGAGGCTCTACGATTAGCATAGCAGAGTCAAAGAGCGATAAGAGTCAAATCTCACACACAAGGTACTTCACCATGGGATTAGAGGAAAGTTAGAGTCACATATTTTTTCTGATTCATTCAACGTTGAATACAAAATGGAGAGCCAATGATCATGCAAATAATTCTTTACCCTGGACCTATGAACCGGGCCAAGCACTATATCGTAGCCTTGCAGCCGACCCATGCCCACTCCGTTAAGATACGCAAAGAGCACAAAACCCTCATAAAACACCAGTAGTATCCCATTTTTTTCCTTTGTCAGCCCGACAGGATGCCATTTATTTCTTGGCACCGTCAGCCTCGGCCTTGTCCTTTACACGCTTCTCGCGGGCGCCCTGGTAGCGCTTGTTGGCGCGAGCTTGGCGGAGGGAGACGTAGGCGCCGCCCTTGACGGGGGCGGGCATGTCGCCCTTCTTGATCTCCTTGAAGGCGATGTCGGTAGGGGCAACGGGGAGAACGGAGGCAATGTTGGCAGCCTTGTTGATCTTGGAGAGGTCGGTCTTGGTGTCACCCTTCTTGGGGGCGTTGGACTTGCGGGGGAGCAGGATCAGGCGCTCCTTGTAGGCCTTGAGGCGGGCGACGTTGATGGCCAGGGACTCCTCGGACAGGTTCTGGCGACGGAAGTCGACGGCAATACCGATGGTGGGAGCCAGAGGGCGGGAGATGCCAGCCTCCTGTAAGAATTTGTTAGTTTTCTTGCAATGCTGAAGAACGTGCATCTGCGTAGTCGTCTCGTCGTCCAATAGCGCTTCCAATCGACACAATGAAAATCCCATCAGAGTCGGCGTGTCGATATCGCTTGGAATATTTGTCGTCGATAGGATATTTGCGCAAGAGGACGACGGATTCGACGTCAAGTGATTCGTACCTTGAGCTCAGTGAGGGTGAAACCGCGGCCGGTGCGGACTTTGCGGTTGTACTTGATGGTAGGGCATCGGACAATAGGACGGAGCTTGTCGACGGGGCGGGGAGCCAGAGCAGCGGCCTTGGCCTGACGGGCGGTACGGCGAGAAGCCTTCTTGCCGGCCTAGAGATTCGAATCATGTCAATAACCATATTCTCCAAGCAGTGGTGTCGCCGAGACCCAGTGGTGTTGCGCTGGCTCGGATCGAGGAAAAATCGCATACCTGGTCGAAGTGCGTGCGTACGCGACGCTGCCAGTCCTTGTGGAAGTCTATTCAGAATCCTCAGTCAGTCGTTGAGTCCCTCATCGTGCGTTTGCCGTCGGTTGTTGGAGATGTCGCTATTTCGGATTCGCTTCGGACGGTTGGGGGTATGTATGCTCACGGTTCTTCACGATCTTTTGGTTGTGCTTGATCGCCTGTTGAAAAGAAAAACAACATGTCAGTCATCACGTCTCTCATTGTTTGGTTATACGTTTGAGCAATTGCGGGATTCCTTACCATTTTGTCTGCTTTGCGATCAAACGATCCGGGTTGTCGATTGTTCGGAGAGGCGTGGAATAATCAGAGGAGTTGGATGCTTGACAATTTCTTAGAAGGGTTTTCGTGCCCTACGAAAGATACGTACCTGGTGGGGTGTGCCCTTTCCACTGTGCAGACAAGCGAAAAAAAATTGATCAGGTTGTGTGGACAAGTCACGTGTGCTGTGGACGAGTCGAGTGGTTGCCGCTAGCCCAAAAACATGATGGTGGGCCTTCATCGCCTGTATTGGCTTAGTGCCACCTGAGCTTCTGTTTGCCTTGCGTGCCTGGATTGAAAGGCGGCCAGGCATGAAGGCAACTCGCAGCTGGCACGGGAAAGCTATAAAGTCTCAAACGCCTGCTCACTTTTACCTGCTTTTCTCTTCTCTTCTTCATACTTACCTTGTTCCGAACTCCCCAGCTCATGATTTGGGGGCTTCAGTGTGGAAGGCCTGCATTGCACAGCGCGGTGTCGATCCACGCTCTATTGTCCTTCGGGGCCATAGGGGGCGTAATTTTTGATTTCCTCCTCAGCTTTTCATTGTGAGCGACGCTATACGCACCGCCATGAAGAAGAACCGATGGACCGTAGAGCATCAGCGCGTCGACAACGATGCCCCCAAATAGTTAGCGATTGAATTCAACCTGAAATCTCGCAGATGTAATCCTGGAGTATGCGTGATGCTTTGGTATCTGACAATAGCTCGTGATGCGCTCTCGCGCGCAAACGCAGTGCTTGCCGTGGCTGTTGGGCTCGCGCTGAGTCTCTCGCATTGCAATGAAGTGTCTCGATGAGTAGCGTTCTCTGGGCAAAGCAATCTTTTTCCCTGGACACTAGTAATTCGTGCAAGCTCTACGCAAAAGATGTTCTATCCATCTCCCTTCTTTGGGACGCCCTCGATCGGGAGACAAGAGCCGGCAGCCAGCACCACCTACCTAGATGTTCGTTCTCTTCAACCTTGGTACAATTGATCGCCAAAGACAACAAGTCAACTATTCCAGATACCAATGAATAATTGAGCTCCTGGCAGGAGATGCCGCGAGTATTAAATTGCACTGTAGCTCTCATTCGCCGGAATTTCTCCGTGCCAATCATAGCGCGCGAATTCCACGCCAGACCGGGACTCCCAAAAAATCTCATGACAAGTTGGTACTCCTTTGAACCCGCCCCATTTTCGCGGCAGAAAACCTCTGGACAGCACCCGCCTCTGTAACACTTTACTATCCACCCGTTTCTTCATCGCATCCCCTGCTTATAGCGCTCCTTAGCGATTGAAACGATTTCCTCCGTCTTTATTCTGCTACCTTGACACTATACGACACCGACGGAAGCCATGGCTTCAAGGATTGGCCCGCGTACCGTCAAGGACGCCACCAGGTTCACTTCGACGATTCCTCACGCCACATCCAAGACGGCCGGCTCAGCCTCTCCATCCGCCTTTGTCGCGACACCGAAGCCCTCGAGAATCCCCGGCGAGACGCCAGAGCAGCGTGTCAAGCGACTGCGACTGGCGCACCTTGCTGCGCAAAAGGCTCAGATCAGCCAGACGGACCGCATCCTCGATGCCTCGCGACGATTCCTTGACGTGGCCCACCGATGGACCGTAGGCGGCATTGTCGTCTTTACTGGTAAGCCATCTCCCCCCCAACGCATTCGCAAACGGTGCCGCCTTTCGGCACCCAGCAGGAGTCGAAACTAACGAGTGGCGAATTTCCTTCTACAGCTGTTGCCGGCGTTGTCAGCATATACTCGGTATGGGATATGCTTCGATATAACCGCGCCCGACGCGCCGAGTGGGCCGAAGCCCAGAAGAAGCTCGGATCGGACGAGCTCGCCACCGCCCGCCTGGCGTACCTCAAGGGCGAGGCGACCGAGGAGCAGATTGCGCTCGTCGACGCGGCCAACCTCGAGGCCGAGGAAAAGGGCATCCGCCTGCCGCCCCTCATCGCGCCCCCCGAGCACCGCACGCATTTCGAGGAACACCTCAAGCCCACGCTGCAGGGCGACGGCAGCGGCACAGAGGCCGCGACCGGAAAGGGCGTGTTTGGCGTCGTCACCGGCCTGTTTGGCGGCGGTAGCGGCAAGGAGGAGGCTGCCACGTCGGCCACTCAGGCTGTGGCGCAAAAGGCAGAGGCTGTCGAGACCGCGGCCAAGGGTGTCTGGGACAGGGAGCTGGAGAACCAGCGCAGAGGCGGCAGCCTGGACCAACTTGGTCTCGCCGGCGCCTCCGGCGAGCAGGTCTCTGCCAAGAAGGGATGGTGGCCCTGGTAGCTCGCGCTTGGGACCACGAGGTAGGCGGGGAAGAAACACATCATCAGCATCATTGTATATCTTGGGATACGGAGGCAAGAGTTGGGCACATGTATGTGATAAAAGGGAAGCCTCGTCGAGGTGGTAGGCGACAAGCACTGTATCATAGGAATGTAGATGGGTTGAGCATTAGACGGCGTCACGGAGTCTTTTTTTTTGTATGTACGATAGATGAATCTCTCATCCCCAATATGTACGCATTCACACAAGTCACGGAACCGCCTCAATACGAAGTCGCGCCGATACAGTCAGCGACAGAGTGAGCCAGTATGGTGAGGGAGTCATATAAGAAGAAGACGAAAGCAGTAAAGGGTGAATTACTGTTAAATGATGCAGAGCGCTCCGCAAATGGGTGGTACAGATTGACTGTAGCAACAGGCCTGTCTAAATAATGCAGCGAGTCGAACGCGCGATCTCGAGAATCTAATAATATGAAAAGAGTGTGCAATAGCCCAATGCAACATAGAAAAACTCCGCTGAGACGATACCTGGATAAAGGCAGTAAAATAAAAGACAAACGCTCCATCCGTAAGAATGCAAATAAAAGAAGAATGATTGTGTGCCATTGAAGTGGCATCGAGAATGCGTTCTTGTGGGCAAATATAAATGTACAGCTCCCGAAAGGGAGTATGTGCTGGCTGTTGCTGTGTCGGCCACGGCCGGAGAATATTCGAGATTCACCCAGAGGTCACTTTACCTGACCAGGCAGGTGGAATCCGAGAGAGGCCAGCCTAACAACTCTTTCAGACGGCTTTGTGGTTTGGGCCTTAGCCGATGAGCGGCGTCCGCCTAGCGAAACAGCGAAGCTGCTTTCGCTTGCGTGACCACGAGAGTGGCCGAACGGCGTCATCCCAAACTTTCTGCTCTGTGACAGGATCTGCGATGAAGCTCTTCCCTTTCTATGAGATAATGATGTGATTGAAGTGGCCAGGCACTTTGTCACGGCACTTGTCGCAGTCGGATCTGTATCCTATACTGAAACTGCGCTTCATGCCCGGCTGCAATGTCCATGTATTGACAGTGTGTCGGCTGCGAGTGTGACCTTTGCGATGAGAGTTGGGAGAGTCCGGTTCGCCTTCTCCGTCGTCCGAAGTGCCCTGTCGCTGGGTCTCGATATCCATCATGGCATTTGGATGCTCCATCGCGAGCAGCGCAGCAGAGTGTCCGGGTGAGTGCGCCATACAATCCTCTGATTCCGAGATTGGAGAAGGTAACCTCCGATTGCTCTGCCAATCTTGACCGGGAGGTGCGTCGCAATGAGCGCAGGGCTGGTCTGCAATCCCGACTTGGTGGTGGCCCATGTTAACGACGCCATGGCGACCAGCGGCGGAATTGGCCCATTGCTGGCCACGAAGCTGGTCGGCAAAGCTGGGCTGGATAGGCGTAGGGATACGGCTGGTCGCAGCGTCTGGTTGCAGATGGCTTGGTACCGCAGACTGCATTTCAACGGTTTCCATCATGGCCTTTGGCTGATAATCGGAAGCGTCATTTTGCCAGGTCGAATAATTGGTATTTGAAGGAAATTCCGTGCCATCCATGCCAACCATGCCAGAGGCCATCATTGTGTGAGATTGCAGGCTGTGCTGCGTCGACATCGGCGAGGTGCGCACTGGTAGGCATTGAAGACGTTTCTAGAAGTATTGTCAGCATGATGAGCCTCGAGACATTGCCGTTAGGTGCGCCGGATTGCTTACAGCGCGGTGCTCAGAGAAGCCAGCAGTGCCATTGGCCAATTCAGCCTCGTCTCGCTGCCTCTTTCGGCCAGCTTCCATCATGTCGGTATACTGCTGAGGAGCAAACATGTTGGCTGAGATGCCGGGCGGACGAGACGAGCAGCAGCGAGGGGACGATCCTGGGCGTCGGGGGTAAGAGCAGTAAATCGTGATGGGTTGCTGAGACGAGATGCGTCTGCAGTCGTGTGCAGGAACGTGTGTGGGCAGGAGGCTGTGTCCGGAGCGCTGCGGAACAGTCGTGAAGCGGCGACTGCAGCTCGTATCTGTTGCAGCTGACGGAGCGGATTTGCTTTTCGCGAAGCAAAGTCGTAATTGGGTATCTTGGGTCGGCTGAGTAGAAAGGCAGAGGAGAAAGACAAAGAGTATCTGGACAAAAGAGATGATCTGCTGCGTATGATGGTAGTAGCAAGTCCCTGGGGAGGATGAAGCATAGGCCCTGGAACAGAAGAGAGCCGGCCGTTCGGGAGCGGGGGGAGGAGGCGGGACGCGCAGGCGATGGTTGGAACTTGGCAGTGGTTGGTAAAAAAAAGCAAGGGACCAGCCAGTGGCGGTGGAGGAGGAGGGACCCTGAGGCATTCACTGTTGCCCAAGATGGCAACCTTGAAGCCGATGTGCGACCGGGGCCATGTCGGGACTGATTGATGGATGAGAAATTCTATTCTTTGTGTTGTGACAAAGTGTCGATGGGAATTTGTATGCGTTTCAGATATTTCATACTGGGATGCAGAGTCGCGCCGCATGCACTGTCAGTCTGTCACTGAGGCAGAGCGCCCTCTCCAGATGCCACGGGTGGGGAGGCGTTGTGGCTGTAACGGCTATTTACAGCGGCTGCTACTTAGTGGCTGCGTTGGCTGGCAGTGGCCTACCCTGGAGCAACACCATGACGCCAACGTATCAAACTCTCGAGTAATCCCTCAAGTAAATGACGGTTGATCGTGAATATGTGCACAGTGTGCCCCTGTATCTGAACCTCTACGAAGTATAGAAGCCCGCAGCCTCTAAACTCGGAACAAAGTATGGTAATGCTACGATCATCTTCAGCCTACCTCGGGCTCACAAACCACCCCCATCCACTTCCGATGCTCACGCAAATAAAGTCGCAAATTGTTTTGAACAAGTCAGGGAGCAACATGCCGGACAATACAGGTTCAGCTCATGCACAGTCAAAATGGCTGCAGTGCCTCTGCAGAATGTCTCTCACCGTTCCGATGGCGCTGCTCAGTAGCATAGCGGGCTTTGGATGGATGACAATGTGTATCAGACTAACCTGATCTGCAAGATGGCCGTCCAGGAGTGCCTGTTCGACGCCTCCGTACGGATTGGGAGAGACCGACAAACCGGGCTCTGAGCAGGATTTGTTCTATTTCTCCAACGAGGCAAAAGGCCACGTTTGTATTCCCACCGCAGGCCGCATGTCTCTCTGTACTAGCAAAGCTACACATCCTTCGGCCATCATCTGGTAACCGTAATAATGCTGCAAGTTAGTCTCACAGATCAAACAACTAGATTACTGGTATGGGTCTTGCAGATCCCGGCGCATCGTACCGTACCTCCATGCACCTATGCACCTATGCTACTGAGAAAAGGCCACGCCTAGGAAACTGCACTGGCAATTTAGGGGTTTGGCATTGGATGCAAGCTCATTTGCCAGCGGCGCAGAACTTTGGAGGGTCGTAGAGACGCTAGCCTAAAGACAGCTAACTGCTGGAGCAAGGTCCCGCAACTGACGTAGGACGCTTCCGAGGTACATGGCGATATACCGGCCCAGTCGTTACAAGCAACGGACGCGACATGCACTGATCAGCCCATGCACTCCGTACGCCCTTTATGCCTCTTGTCGCCGAAAGGGCATCCCGCAGCAGTATTACAGGGGCTAAGCAATTGACTTGCAGCAAAGTGCGCTAACATCAGGGATTCAAGCCTCAATGCTCCCACACGACAGCCAACGTGCTGGCTCTGGCGGCTGGCTTGCTGGCCCAGTGACCCTCAGTGGGCTGTTTCAGTGGCCTTTGCTGACTCTCAGCGATGCTAGCGGCCCTCCAGGGGTCCCTCAGCGGCCTTTCAGCGGCCCTTCCGGTCCTCTTCAGTGGCACGAGTGGCTCCCATGGGCTGGTGGAGCCGCCTGTGGCAGCGACAGCAATAAGTTTTTTTCGGAGAAAAATTAGGATTTTATTAGGCACATGGCAGAGCAGTACGTCCGAACCTCGCAGATCTGACTCACGGTAGATGGCCTTTGTAGCTTAATACATTTCTTTTCTCTTCTTTTTATCTGCCGTCTTGGCACACCTGAAAGCTTCAACGTTTTCGCTTCTGTACACCCTCTTCTTGACTCCTGTCGAACAACTGCTCTTTTGCATAATTGGGCTCGGAATCTGCATCGCGCAAACCTGCAACACGCCGATTACGGATACCACCCTCGAAATAAATCTACCGACCTGACAGTCCCTCGATTGCGATATAAAGCCTCCCCTCTCACAACCATATTTCAGGAAAGAAACTCCGGAAACATGTCGTCTTCAAGTCTTTTCGGCATGGCTGCAGATGATACTCGAAGTGAGTTTTTCCAACCACAACTTCCATACTTTGATTTGGCCAAGTACAGCGTGTTGCCGACGCGGGGCAGCATGCCCTCTACCCTGGCCAACCAAGCTGACCGCCGCGATTCCGCATTCGCTCCGTCTATCACTGCCTCAGACAAACCTGTATACTAATCTATAAAAAAGTCCTTGGACAGGATCCCCTCATCCCTCCTGCTCTCCTCACTACCGAGATTCCTTTGACCGACAAGGCCACCAAGACCGTCCTCAAAGGCCGCAATGACGCCGCCGACATTGTCATGGGCCGCAGCGACCGCCTGCTCGTAGTCGTCGGTCCTTGCTCCATTCACGACCCCCCAATGGCCCACGAGTATGCCGCTCGTCTAAAAGCCCTCTCCGACAAGCTCTCCGGCGACCTCTGCATCGTCATGCGTGCCTACCTCGAGAAGCCGAGAACTACTGTCGGCTGGAAAGGCTTGATCAACGATCCCAGCATTGACAACTCTTTCGAGATCAACAAGGGCCTGCGCGTCTCCCGCCAGCTCTTTGTTGACCTGACCAACAACGGCATGCCCATCGCCAGCGAGATGCTCGACACCATCTCCCCACAGTTCCTTGCCGATTGCATTTCCGTCGGCGCCATTGGTGCTCGCACCACCGAGTCTCAGCTTCACCGTGAATTGGCATCTGGCCTGTCATTCCCTGTCGGCTTCAAGAACGGTACCGACGGCAACCTCGGCGTCGCCATTGACGCCATTGGTGCCGCCGCCGCCAAGCACCACTTCATGGGTGTCACAAAGCAGGGTCTCGCTGCCATTACCCGTACAAAGGGCAACGAGCACGGCTTCGTCATTCTTCGCGGCGGCACCTACGGCCCCAACTTTGACAAGGAGAATGTTCAGGCTGCCAAGAAAATCCTCGAGGATAAGAAGCAAAAATTGGCCATCATGGTTGATTGCTCACATGGTAAGTCTCTAGGCTGACATGGTGCCGTATTCGTTTAAACAAGTCTAATCTGTTGCGCAATAGGCAACTCGCAGAAGAACCACAACAACCAGCCCAAGGTTGCCAAGGTTATTGGTGACCAACTACGTGAGGGTGAAAAGGCCATTGTTGGTGTCATGATCGAGTCCAACATCAACGAGGGCAACCAAAAAGTTCCTGCCGAGGGTCCCGCCGCTCTCAAGCCTGGTGTCAGTATCACCGATGCCTGCATCCACTGGGAGGATACGGTGACGGTCCTCGAAGACCTCGCCGAGGCTGTCCGCGTCCGCAGACAAGCAAACGGCAGCTCTGCCTAAAAAGATTGACATTTGAGCAACGTTATGCATGGAAAATTTGAAACGAAATGGAAATTTGGCGCTTAAAAGTGATATCAGCAGCGAAAGAGGAGCAATATGTGATATATTGAAAATCGGACCATCTACGAGATGGAGTTGGACACGAAGCCCGCTACAGCGTATCTGTAGTCATGAATACCTTATCATATGGTTTACATATCTTGGTGCAGCAATGCATGACACCCCTAAAACGCCATTACCCGCAAATTATATTTACATATGCATAAAATTCCCTCATAGGCCTGGAGCAACAGGAGCGTAGCCCATATCTTGACGACCAAGTCCACGACCCTGCCGCCACTCAGAGAAGCGCCTGAATGCTGCCCAGCCGAGCAGCCCGAGGGTGCCAAGGATGAAACCCCAAACAATGATTTTATCTTTGTTACTGTCGCGCTGGAAGCACTGCGTGAACACGTCGTCCTCGGTCGCATCCTTGCAAAAGGGAATACCCTGCTGCAGGCAAAACGCTTTGGTGCATTCGGAGCATGATGTCGAGGCCGATCGCGGCGCCACGGCTGAAGCTTCGTTTGAAGAGGCATCTATCGTATCAAAAAACGGGAGCGACCGTTTTGACTGGTGCTCCGGCCCCAGAGGTATGATGGTGCTGTTCTTGAAGCATGTGCATTTGCAAAAGGTTGGCGCAGCTATGCTCAGATTGTTAGGGAGCTGGCACTTGTCATAGGCAAGCGTGCGTTTCACCTACAGGATGCGGCAGCTAGGGATATGAGCGCTGCAAATAGCAGCGCAAGAATATATATTCGCGCCATGCTTCTGTAGAATGATGGGAATGTGCTTTGGCAGATGGCGCATTCAAGACAATGCCTTGTAGGGGCCGGGCGGCGTGGTTGCGCTGTGGGGCAGTACTACGGTGCATGCTGACATCTGGTTGGTTCAATTGCCTCGTACGCCAAAAAAAGTTGTCCCAGCGCACGCGGGTCTCAGGAGCCATTGCTTCGTCCAGCTCTGTTTTCCATCTCGGAGAAAAAACACAACACAAGCGCCAGTATGAATCCGACCATGCCTCGGATATCGTGGGTCAGGGGCATGCAGTCCCTGCGCCGCGCGAGCTCAGCATCCTCGCGCAGGACGGCCGCCAGCGTCTTCGCCGCTCGCCACATCTCGACCACGACCGCGCGGAGCAGCACCAAGAACACCGAGTGGGTGCGCAGCAAGCTCTGGAAGGATGGCGAGGCCCCCGGCGCCGCCGACCCGTACACGCAGCGCCCCGACGACGTGCCGGAAGACTCTGCCGTCACGCGGCTGCCGCGCGAAGCCCTCGAAGGCACCGATCCCTCCGACAAGCGACCCTTGGCCGTGCGCCGCTCGAGGCTGCCGTTCCCGGCCACGCGAAATGAGGCCGCGACGCCCAAGGAAGTGGGTGCTACAGATGCTGCGTACGAGCCGGCCACATCGCTGGAGGATCTCACGGAGATGGGCACTCTGAGTGACTGGTGGGAGCAGCCCGGCCACTGGAGCGAGCTGGATCAATTCACAGCCTTTGCCAGTGCGGAAAAAGTCACGGACAAGGCTGCTGTCGAAGTTTACTACCGCAGAGCGCTCGTGGAAGTCCTTGCTCTGCAGGAGACTGGCGTGCTGGGAGAATGGGCCACGCAGAAGTGGGCAGAAGGCTCGCGTGCCGACCTGGACGCTGCACTCGCCACGGAGATTGTGGTCCAAGACGGCGGTGCCGTGCTCAAAGGCGAAGCGGCTGCTATTGCGAGCAGCCTGAAGCAGACGGCCGAAGCCGAGACAGAAGTCGTGCGGCCAGAGAGAATCTCCAGTGAGGAGGCTGCTGAGATGGTCAAGGCATGGGATCCGTCATGGAAAGAAATTACTGTCAACGATCAGATGAAGTTTGCCGTGCGTATAATGAACCCATCACTTCGCGCCGTACTAATCTTTTACAACAGCTCCGCAAGCGACTATACCAGCTCACGGGTAACTTGATTCCCGACGCCAAGCTCGGCGCCGCCGCCACCGTCGGCCACCTCCTGACCCTCACAGCCAAGCAGCCCAAGGCGAAGCGTTTGGCCGAGATTCTGCAAAAGACGGAGGAGCTGGTGCAGCTGGCCAATGTCAAGTTGCATGACCGCAGAGTCAGCTCCATCGACAAGGAGGTGGCTGTCGGCCGTTGGAAGCTGATTGAAGAGGAGCTAAACAAGAGAGATCTGCCGCTCACTGGTACGGGGGACATGTCGAAGAATAAAGAGATGCAACACCTCCTTGGAAAGGTATAAGATGAGAGACATGGAGACACTGAGAGAGAGGACTGTAAGCTGGAGAGCATGTAGGAAAAACATGCTGTGTATACTGTACAATAAACTTATATTTGTCAAAACTACAACGTGAGACTGAACGAGTGCAAGGTGGCGTACTACGGCAGTGCTGGTCAACGCTATGTGAATTGTATCATAGCTGGCCGAACGTCTACCGAACGAAAAGGCCTATACAATGAAGCATCTGGAATTTTAAGCTCCATCCTAGCTAACAAGCGGGTATTGTATGATGAGGCTTGGCTGCTTCCACTGATACTATTGCATCTTCATAGCTACAGACGGAGTTAGCAAAGGCACAATTGCTCGGGTCATGCGAATGGAAAGCTACAATCTTTTTTTTTTTTTTTTTTGGCTATCTGCGGTCCTATAATTCGGAAAAATATGTACTTTTCAACATCATTATTGATCCTTCCGCCGCAGTCCTACGCGCAAGCGTTGGCCGACTTGGTAGGTCTGGGGTGGTAGGTCGTGATTGGGTCCACGACCTTGTCCTCGGTCCCGTTGACGCCCAGGTTCAGCCACGCGAGCAGGCCGTCCTCGAGCTTATCGCCGACGAGCTGATACTGCAGGTAGGGGTAGCCGCCGGCCTCGAGATCGCCCTGCAGGTACTCGTCCTCGGCGTTGGACGTGACGGGCTGCTTGTTGGTGTTGTACGGGGCCAGCTGCTCGACGCGGTCGACGAGGTCCTGTTCAAAGTACATCTGGCCGACGTGCGAGGCGCGCTCGTCGATGATGGTGTTGTTGGGCAGCGGGGTGGCGTGCGGGTGCGTCAGGACGTGGATGTGCAGGGTGCGGCCCTCGTAGTGGCCGGGGAAGATGGTCTCAAAGTGCACCGCGCCGTCCGTGTCCGTCTTTTGGATGCCGCGCAGCCAGGTCAGACCCCAGGTCTCCTCCCAGGTGTCGTTCCTGTTCTCGAAGCCCTCCTGGACGACGCCACCGTAGACGCCAGTGGCATTGGCCTCTGTATGACAAGAAAAAAAAAAGGTTAGAGGGGGCTTGGAGTATAGATTTAAGTAGTTTCGAGGAGCAGAGAGAGGGAGGGACTTACGCCACACATCGACCCAAGAGTCAACAAGGGGCTGGCAAGTGTTGACATCGATGAAGGCAATGTCCAGATGAACCGGTACACCAGTCTGGTCCTCGGTAATGTCTGAGCGGATAGACTCGCCAGCGACATCTACAAGTCTTTGTGTTAGTAGCTAGTCTAGTTGGGACGAGGGGGCGACACGTACAGTAGGGACCGAGAATCTCCTCGGGTGAGAGGACACACGAGGAGTTACTCTTGAACTCGGTCGCCCGGCTCACTTCGGCGTCGTAGTTGCGACCCTCATGGTGCTGGTCACGGGTGACGAGGCCGCGCTTCTCCCTGATGCCACGGATCTTGCTGTGACGGCGCTGGATAGATCGCTCCGTGACGCCCAGAGCGTCCAGCTTGCCAGCGCAATGATCCAGGTTTGCGACATTGTTCTTGAGAAACTCGCGACGCTTCATCGCCTCCGCGTGGTGGTCTTCGCCGGGGTGACTGGCCACCATCGGGACAGAAGCGAGGCCAAGGGCCAGCGCGAGAATATTCGTATACATGGCTCAGAGTGGAAGACAAGAGTCCCAAGATATCAAAAAGGCTGCTAAAGATCTTGTAGCTGCTTGGTTTCTTTGGATGCGGCACAACAGGAGCTAGCCATGGCTTATATACTGAAGTTGACTGGGGCCCTTGCCAGTGGCCATGGACACTCGAACTAGTCGAAATTGAGCAAGTCTTGCAAGACTTTCTTGGCGACTCATTTGACCTGCAGCGCTATGGTAGCATGGAACAATTTGCTGTCTCGAGCGGCATTTCCAAGATTGGTTGTCGATGCGACGTAGAAGCTGAGCGATTGAGTTCTCGGTAGTCTACATCGGCGTAGTGGCACCAATATCCGTGCAAAGCGAATATCCACCAGCCAGACGACAACTATAAGCGGGAGCTTGAATCAAATAGCCGGAAGCGTCCCATTGACCAATGGTAGTGGACTTAATCTAATCAAGTTGCGGTCATCCCACATCGGCGTTCTTGGACGTTACGACCAGCTTGCACATCTTGTCTGTAGACGGCGAGCAAGCGGGGAAGCCCATGCAAGAAACCAGGACAACAGATGCACGCATTGGTAATCCAGGATCTGAGCATTTCAATTTGCCCACAAAGACTCCATTTTGCATGATTTTGCACCAAAGAACTTTTGTTCGGCATTCGCACCGCCCTTGTGATCTGGCCGTTGGGACTGACAGGCCCCCCGCCCGGGACGACCATGACTAGCCAAAGCTCGATTGAGATGTTCCGGCGCCCATCTCCAGTCAAATATTGTAAAAAAGAGGCGGAGGTGGCCGCACGGGTGTCCTGCGCGGTTCGGGTAGCCGAGTCATCTTGAGGGTCAGTTGTGAGTTCCTTTTTGCCGTTGCTTGCGTCCCCGTAAGCCGCTGCAAGGGCCCTGCTGGTATTAGTTGGCGTCTTGGCATGCAGCTTGATGGATAAGTCCAGAAAACCCTAATAATGTAACGCTGGAAGGCCGCTGACTGATCCAAGCAAATGTGCTTCTGAGCGAATGCGTGTAACTGGAGGAAATTACGCGGAAGATGCGGAAACAAAATACCGCCCGCTCCATTTTATGCTCTAGCAGTCTATTGCCGAGCTCGAGTCTAGAAAGCTAATACGGACTGTTGGAAGGCAGTGTATGGTTACATAGCATGAGAAAATTTACAAAAAACCTTATGGACAGTGAAGAAGATGGCTGTTGGAGGAAGCTAGCTGCGTTGATGCAGATGGCTTGAACTTGCTGTCACTTGCCCAATTCGGGAGCTTTTGGTCTGGTCTATAATTACTTTCAGGCCGCGCTAGCTGTGCAGGATATGTTGAACGTCCAATGGAAGACAAGACAATAGCAAGTAATCTATTTTCAGTCGCATTATCTTGAAAGTACGTTGTGGCTTGCTTGCCAACCGCGAGGGTGTGAGGGTGTTCATACACATGCAGGCGTCGCGCCACCAAGTTTTTGCGCGGGCTTGATGAAACACGATTGGGAGATCGGAGATCCCACATGAAGCGGGGGTTTTCCACTATGTCTGCTACTCTGCATTTTCAGAAGTTCCAAACAAAAGAAGGAAAAAAAGACGCAATTGACAGGGAAAAGCTCAATGGACAAGGGGTCGCATTGCGTCATCTTGCGTGAATATACTTGCTGCAGCTGCTATGGGCAATGTTTTCTACATTCATGCCGGAAAATGTATTCCGTCAGAAGGCAAAACTTAAAGTGCCGCCCCCAAAAGCCGATACCTCTAGTTACGCAGTAGATGGGCACCATGGGGTAAAGGGGAAACTAGCTTGCCGTGTCAAGTCACGTCACGGGCTCTGGGGCGCAGTGGGTAAATACGTTAGTTGCTGCATCTTGCGTGCTGCAAATATCTTACGATCTTTATCGGATGGCGCCGATGCACTTTGCTAGGCGAGATCAAGACTGGCCAAGTTCTCTCAGTTCTTTGCGCCTTAGCCATGGCATGTTTCGACACAACTTTGGCAAGTTCCCTCCCCAGGCGAGGGCATTCCGCATGAAAGAAGGGAACTAACTGTGTTCCACGTTCAGCTTGCCTAGTCAGCCAGCTAGCGCGAACCACGAGGCACGAGCGCCGGAGATGGAGTTGGACGCTGCATCTCCATTGCCCAAGTAAGCTCCGTAGAACACGCTTGATGGAATGAGCATAATTCCTGCACCCAATCATATATAAATCCATATGTATATAAATGTATTGCGAATAAACTGATTAATCCCAGCCAAGCCTTCATCTTGGGGCTTACTCCTGTTTCCGATTTTACACAGAGACACGCCATGACAAGGTGAAGCCATGGTACGACGACTGGTGACGCAAGTTGTCTTGAAGGGGGCGTTTTGCTCCGAGAACCCCCCCATTTGACATGTCTTGGACCAATCTGAGCACCCCTTGGACAACTTTCCGGGGTAGAAGGCGGCTCTTTTTTTTTCTTTTTACCTTTTCCATCGTGACCTGAACCAGAGTAGATTAGACATGCGTGTCTCACGCCGTTGCCGTGTAAAACTGGTAGATTCCCCCCCGTCCGCGGGCAGCCACGGAAAGGAATGATCACCCTCTTGACCTGTAACACTCGATTGTTTGATTTGCCCTCGTCCTAGGTCGCTTCGACTCTTTCTCCTTGCCAAACAAAAACTCGCGATGCTTCAATAGCAACACCTGGACAAGAGCAACTGTGACTTTCGTCGGACACGTGGACCGCGCACGATATCATCTACATAAAATGAGGCAGGCGGCCAAGATTTTACAGTTTGCCGTGCTGGTCGCTGGCATATCCGGTACATTGAAGACGGAATGCGACACCTCAAGAAGCGGGGAACGTGACCGTGTTGCCGGTCGGCTGTCCGATTTGCTCAATCCGCATGCATCACCGCAATACAAGACGTTTTGCGGCCCGACGCCGCCGCAGCTGGAGACGTGGCACAGCAAGCAGCCATGTGACGATGGACTCTTGTTTGTGGCGTCCGGAGAGGCGTCCGGCGCCGCGACGGCAGACAAGGAAGCCGATGCGGAGGGCCCGGCCATCTTTCGAGCAAACGGCGACCTGGTGTGGACGCAGACCGGCTGGGGCCAGACGAGGGACTTGAAGGTGCAAATGGCGGGTGACCGCAGCTACATTACATTTTGGCAGTACGAAAGCAGTCGCGATGATCGCGGCGGGTCGTACGTCGTGGTAAGTCGCCGAGCCGTGCTTCAGCAAGCTACAAGCGCAGCAGCTAACTTTGACGCCAACTGTGATAGCTGAACCAATCCTACGACGTGATCAGGCAGCTAAGGCCGGTCAGCGAGACCCCATCCAGGCCGGTCGAGCTCAAGCTCACGGACAACGGGACGGCGATTATAATGATGCATCGAGTCACGCAGGTAGACAAGCCTTTCCGAGGCCTACAGAGTGGGTGGATCAACGACGCAATCATACAAGAGGTCGACATGGCATCGAACAAGCTCATTTTCGAATGGAGGGCCTCGCAGCACTTTGGCATTGAAGCGAGTCAAGCCGAAATCAAGGACCGGGGCCGCACTCCTGAAACGGCGTTTGACTTTTTCGGCGCGACGGGCATTGACATCGACCACAACGGCAACTACGTCATTTCGTCACGCAACATGTGCAACGCCGCAGCGCTGCAACGAGCCGATGGACAAGTGCTCTGGGTGCTTGGCGGCGCGCTCAACTCGTTTGAGGACATTGCAACAGGCCAGGACGCTGCCATGATCGCCAGTCATGGGGTTCAGTGGCACGGTGACTCGACACTGCTGCTGCTGGACGGCGGCTACGTGCCCAACGTCGAGGGTCGGGCCGGACGACGGAGCAACGCGCGCATGCTCCGTCTCAACACGACGACTAACACGGCCGCGCTGCTGCACACGTACAGAACGCCTGCCGCCGTGGCATCGCGCCATTCCAAGGGCAGCTTGCAGCGGCTGCGCAGCGGACATGTCTTTGTAGGCTGGGGCGACGGCGATCCGTCAGCAGCCGCGTACACAGAGTATTCGCGGCGGGGCCGGCCTCTATGCGCCGCACGCTTCCGTCAGCCCTCCACACGCTTTTTCGCCGGGTACGGGAAGACGAGCGGCCGCAGCGGGCGAGTCGTTTCCAAGTTCACGTGGACCGGCAGACCGTCGGCGCGGCCCGTGACCGTGGTCCGTCCGCAGGAGAGCGCGCTGTACGTGAGCTGGAACGGCGACACGCAGACGACGGCGTGGGTGCTGCGCAGCAACAACACGGAGCGCGGGGACGGCAGCATGGGGGCGCGCCGCGTGGTCGAGAGGACGGGGTTCGAGACGCGCATCCAGATCCCGCGCGACGTCGGCGAGGTCATGGAGATTATCGGTGTCGATGGGGATGGCAAGGAGCTGGTGCGTTCCGAGCTGATCTGGAGCGAGGGCGCGAGCGGCACATGGTCGACGCAGCGGGTGGTGCCCGAGGAGCACCTGGCTGCTGGCCAGGACAAGGGCACATCGCCGCCGTCATGGCACAAGCACACGGTGTTGAGTCGGCGCTGTCGGTTGATGTTGGCGCTATCGGCCGTTGGATTGATGATGGCGGCCCTTGTGTGGCGTCGATGCACCGCGAGGCAGCTGCGGAAGAAGTTGATGGAGGAGAGAGGATCGTGGCGCCAGCAGCAAACGGTGCTGGGCGGGGAGAAGAGTATGGCTTGAGCGACCCTTTTTTTTTTCTTTGACGTTTGATTTTTGGATGGCGAACACAGGCGTATGGCTTGGACGTAGTTTATTTTTTTTTGACCGGCAGGACCTAGCGATTCTTGAATTTGATGTCACACTTCATTTCCATTGTTGGACGCATAAAGACCGCAAGTAGCTTGGCTGGTAAAATCGGCCAACAGCGGAGGATGCTCGTGCTGCAACCAGCGAAAACAACGCGATACGAGTGTCTGACGACACTAGCCAAGACATGCGATGACGGAGCGATTTTCGCGACTTGTCCCAGGACAGTGATTCTCTGGACCTCTGGCGGCTTCTCTCATTCGTTGTGTCGCCCTGAATCCCGCAACGGCGACGGACCGAAACAGGTTAAGGTTTTCGGTGGCGTGGGCCCCGAGCGACCGCCACCGCGAAAACAGCGCAAATGCTTTCGTAAGAGTTGGATCTGCAACGCACAAAAGACGCAAAAGTTGACGTATATAAATGGGCGTCGGGGTCCCCTTGCATTTTGGCAGATCTCGGTTCATTAAGCTCAAGATTCAATCTCGATTTCATATCAACTATTCTATACCACCCTTTCCAAGACTACCATCTACCACCACCTCAATACCTTCAACATGAACGGCAACTGTGGATGCAATGGCTCTGCCTCGGCCTGCAACTGCGGCTCTAGCTGTACGTGTTTTACCTGCCATGTCCGCGGCTTGACATAATACTGATCCGATGATTTTAGGCACCTGCACTGGCTGCAAATAAATGATACCTGGCATTATGCCGCACACACAAAATATACAAATATACCTAGATAGGGGACGAGTTATGATGATGATGGTTGCGACACCCAACATGGGTAGATTAGAAGTGCAGTAAATTGCATAGAAATTGAACAACTTTGAAACAATTGTTGATGTGCCATTAACTTCTAAGTGTAATGAGCTGCGGCTGTTTGCGATGCTGTCGTGTGCTTATTAGCCTCGTATATTAATGTATCTAGAACATGCCCCCCTCTTCCATCACGCAGTCTCCCATATCGTGCAAACCCGCCTGGCTCATGTTCTGGAAGATGATCGGTATCGATTCGTCCGATGCCGTCGATAGTGGCCGCTGCGCCCCCCTCCTCCCACTTGGGAATCTTTCCAAACGACGCCAGAATAGAAAGCCATGGCTTCCCCTAATGATACATTTCGTACATTCAGTCCTTGATTAAAAGATGGAACTCAGACTCGATTTGAAGGCCCTGAGCACTGGAGGTGGTAGGTACTAGGTACCTTGCACTCGGCCTTGCATTTTCTGGTAGGTAAAGATTGTCATCATCGTTCTCAGCCCACTGGTATCCTTGCTACCTGCTTTGGCAAACGGGGCCAAACTTTTGGCCAACGAGCGCACGAAGCCATTTGCCGATTTGCATCCCCTGCGTTCTCGCTCCCATGCTTTCGCCGACCGTGCCTTGCAGGTCGAGCGCCAATCAACTGCACTGAGCATCACGTACCAGCCCTCGTCGCCTTCCTAGGAAGCGAGCAAGTAGCCACGATACCAACCATCCACCTTCCATTATGCCATCCCTAAGGAAGGTCATATAGGAAAGCTTAGATCAGTCATATGGTACTTGGTGATGAGACAAACTTGTTACGATCTGAGGGGAACCCGATATTATAAACAAAGCACATCTGAGGGAGATCTGGTTAGTGCCTTGACTTGTGGGCAGATTATTTTTTCGCGAAAATTCTCCGAGTAGACACTTACCAATAGTAATAGCTAGAGGTGTAAGATATTACGTACCTGTTGATAGATTTGATTTGAATCAAGTCGGGTCCGTCCCAGTGGTGGTTTATATAGATTTGAAGGCACCGTTTTTTAAATACATTTTCACCATTTTTCGCCCACTCTTTCACGTCCCTCTTTAATTTTCATACGTTTTTCCACGTCATGCCGCCTATGGTTTATTGATTCTAACTTTGCGGTCATGGGCGCGTCGCGGCGTGGCGCGTCGCGGCGTGTCAGATGGTACTTGAGGGTACCTCTAAAATGTATGCCCAATGTCACTTTGCTCCTTCTCGGATGGCAGTTTGGCTCAATTGGTAAGAACAGCGAGCGAATTTTGAAGCCTTGTGATGGAATCTTTAGTTTCGAAAGCCTTACTACACGCTGACAATGTCCTCCGACTTTATTGCCGCCTATATCGTTGTGATACTGCAACTTGCTGCTAGTAGAGCCCTCTGATCCCCCAAGTTTTGGCGTTGTGCTGCGGACGCTGTAGCACCACGCATGGGGGTGTACATGTACACTGGAACTGGCTAGAATTAGGTAGTTACCTAGACTCAGCCACCAATGCCAGCTAATAAGAGCCACCAACGCGCCACCACTCAATCCAGTCATCAATCATCCTTCGAGAATGACTCGCATTTTGAGCCTGCTGTCGCTCTCGGGACAAGCTTTTCATCCAACAGGGAGACCACTCTCGCGTAGCCAGATTAAATATGACTCTCTATCTAAGCCATCCCCTCGTGCACGGTAAGCGGTGCAACGATTTCTTTGCATTTTGCCAGACTGCTTGACTGCTTACGGGCTCACGGTGCACTATTGATACCGACCTTCTCGAAATTGCTCTTTGGAACCAAAGTAGTCAAAAGCTAAAAAAACGAGAGAGCGAAAACACAGATTATGACGCCAAAACAGAGCAACTTTGAGCGCCTACATCTCCACGAATATATATATATATATATATATATATATATGTTATTT